>JABEVN020003015.1:0-19663 GCA_013146195.2 Codonopsis lanceolata
CATAAACTTCAACTACCCGACCGGAAAATAAAGGTGGGAATGGAAATGCGAGGCGGCGAAAGGAGAGCCATAATCGAGTTCTTAAGGGAGAACAACGATGTTTCGCATGGCAGAGGATATGGAAGGCATTGCCAGAGGATGTAGATGTGCACAAATTGAGCATCAATCGACATTTGTACCTGCAACCGAGGCGAGATATTTCTCCAGGAGAAAGCGAGGCCATCGAGGAGAAATAGCCAAACTTGGGCCGAGAGATAAGTAAGAAAATCCCACCCTCGTGGATTGCAAATGTGGTGATGGTCAAGAAAAATAACGGAAAATGGCGGATGTGCGTGGACTTCACCAATCACGAGCGGCATGCCCAAAATGGTATCCACTACAGGGATAGATCAGCTGAGTCGATTCTATCTCGGGATACAAAATTACAAGCCGTGGGCCTACTCGAGGTACCACGGATCGGGATGTGGAAGAGGACCAAGGAAACCACGGAGCCTTCGGCGGCCAGGCGCTCTGCTACAATATGATGCCGTTCGGCCTAAAAAGCGGGGGCCACCTACCGGCGAATGGTGAACAAAGTCTTCGGCAATCAGCTGCGGGAAGGAATGTGGAGGCCTATATAGATGATATGGTGATTAAAAGCGAAGGAAGCAGGCCACATTGGCGACCTTAGAGAAACCATGCAAACCTCAGAAAGAACAAAATGAAGCTCAATCCGAAGTGTGCCTTCGGTAACGGCGGGAAAGTTCTTAGGGGTACATGGTGAATGGCGCGGCATCGAGGCAAATCAGAAAGTAAAAGCACTCGCCGAGATGAAGGTCCCAATATGCATCAAGCAAGTTCAAAATTTGAATGGACGAATAGTAGCCTTGGGAAGGTTCATATCAAAATCGGTGAAAAAAGCCTCCCCTTCTTCAAAATCCTAAGAGGAGCGAGAAAATTCACATGGGACACGAGAATGCGACCTCGCGTTTGTGAGCTCAAAAATACCTCGGCGACCTACCCTGCTAAAATTGCCCCAGAGAAAGACTCTTTGTCTATCTCTCGGTGGATCTGACCATAGCATCGGTCTTTGTTGCGAGAGGAAGGAGGACTTGAAACCCATCTACTATGTATCACATGCAGCGAAGTTGAAGCGAGGTACATGCACATCGAGAAGGTGATTCTCGCTAATGATACTGAAGCCATATTTCAAAGCCCATGAAATCGGGGTTTACAGGCTTGCCCTGCGAAGAATTCTACGGGCGATGTTCTTTGGAAGAATGATGAAGTGGGCCATTGAGGCAATTTGTTTACCTCCCAAGAAAAAACCATCGAGCTCAAATCTTGGCGATTTCATTGCAGAGGCCTCCTTGACTTCGGCGAAAGGAGAAAATAATGCGCGAGATCAAGGACCTTCTACAAGCGAGCAAGTGCCCGAGGCAAGAGTGTCCTCGCAAAGCGACCACCTCGGCCACGGACATTGTTCGTGGATGGATCGTCTAGCAAAAATGGAAGCGGCGGGCATTCTCCTCATTACACAGAGGAGCGAATCGATAAAGCCTTGAAGCCCGAATTTCAGCGTCGTCAACGCGTCTGAAGCCTTGATAGCGGGCGTCGGGCGGCAGCAGAGATAGGAGCCACTCAAATCTTGATCTTGGCGACTCGGCTCGTCGTAAAAGCGATTCGAGGAATCTGGGGTAAACCATCAACCCTCGACAAGTGCAGAGCATTAGCGGTGAGCATCCTCGCTCGGTCGAATCTTGGGAGTTGGAACAAGTAGGAAGGGAGGAAAACACGAGGCGGACTACCTCTCAAAAATGGCCACAAGTGAACTCGGCGAGCTCCCCGAAACATGGATCGAGATCACGGATACCGAATCCATTGATAAAGAGAAGTATTGATGCTAGAGCAGGCGGAGTGTTGGATCGATGATATCAAAAATACATCGGCCGGGGGATCTTGCTAGCGACGGAGAGCAAGGATGGGCGATGGCAAGAAGGTCGGCGGATATGCTTTAATTGGGGATGTACTATCTGAGGCGATCCTACGAAGCCCCTCTTAAGGTGTGTTCGACCGAAACCACGGGGATTACTTGCAGAGGTACATGGAGGGGTGTGTGGTAGCCATCCGGGGGCTCGAACTTTGGCCAGGGTCATTTTCCACGGATACTATTGGCCGACATTGAGAAAGGATCTTGAGGCATACGCGAGAAAAGTGCGACAAGTGTCAAGGTTCGCAAATATCCCAAGATTACCTTCGGCACCTCAAACACCGTGTCGCGACATGGCCTTCGAAATGTGGGGACTGGACCTAATCGGCCCATTCCCCTCGCGAAAGGAAAGAACAAATTTGTGATAGTGGCGGTGGACTACTTCACGAAATGGATCGAGGCCAAGCCCTTAGCAAGCATCACCGAACAAAGGGCCATCGACTTTATTCGAGACAATGTCTGTGCGGAATCTGGATTGCGAGAGCCATTGTATCGGACCACGGCGCAGCGATTTTCAACGATTCACGGCTAGGCTGCGAAGAAAGAGGAATTCGACATTGGAAGTCCTCGGTAGCACACCCGGAATGGCCAAGCGGAGGCCGGAAACAAGCAAATACTTCATGCCTTGAAAAGAAGGTTAGATGACAAAAAGGTGCTTGGCTCGGCGACTTCGGCGGTCTTATGGGCAATCCGAGCGTCTCGTAGAGGTTCAGCAGAAACCCCTTTCTCTTTGACATATGGTGCAGAGGCCATGGCCGGTCGAAATGCTCTCCCACAAGAGTCATCCATTTCAATGAAGAGGCAAACACGAATCAAGGACTACGGACCTTGACTACCTTGAAGAAAAAAGGCTCGAAACAGGATGAAGGCGATCAACTACAAAAAGCTTCGCCAAGGCTCATCATGACAAAAGGGTGAATCCTCGCACGTTTTCGGTCGGCGATATGGTGCTAAGAAAAGTCGAGGTGACGGGCAACAAGCGGGAAGAAACAAGCTTTCTCCCAATTGGGAAGGACCGTATAAAATCAGCGATAGCATTCGGCGAGGAACCTCTGGGCTCGCTAAACCAGACGGGACTCCTCTGAAAAACCCTTGGCATTCAGACCACTTGAAAAAATATTATCAGTGATCTGTAATCTTCTTATATATATGAAAGGGAAATTTTCAAACCGAAAGAACTTGTTCAAACCATTTATTCGAGTCGTATTGCCTCGTCGCATTGCCTCGCCGCGCGAGATCGTATTATCTCGCCGCATAGCCTCATCAAAGCGAATCGCATTGCCTCGCCAAAAGCGAGATCGTATTATCTCGCTAAAAAGGTCGCATAGCCTCATCAAAGCGAGGTCGCATTGCCTCGCCAAAAGCGAGATCGTATTATCTCGCTAAAAAGAGGTCGCATAGCCTCATCAAAGCGAGTCGCATTGCCTCGCCAAGCGAGTCGCATTGCCTCGCCAAAGCGAGATCGTATTATCTCGCTAAAAAGAGGTCGCATAGCCTCATCAAAGCGAGTCGCATTGCCTCGCCAAGCGAGTCGCATTGCCTCGCCAAAGATCGTATTATCTCGCTAACGCGTGTCGCATTACCTCGCCAAGCGAGATCGCATTATCTCGCTAACATTTATATATATAAGCAGAAAACACTTGCAAAAACTAAACTGACAACAAAAACATACTTATAATTTACACCAAGGATAAAGGATAATTACAAATAAACATTGTTTGAAATTGTTCATTAAAAAAGGGGATAAAAATCCTAGGCTAAACCTCCCCCACCAGCCTCCTCCTCGCGAGCCGCTGCTTGCTCAGAAATGTACTGACTCTTTAAAAGCTCCTCCCTGCTCGTCTTCTGGCCTTCTAACTCGGCCATCAATTGATCGCCCGTATAGTGTGCTGTTGAGGGTAGCTTTGCCTCGGCATCACAAAGCCACGGTAGGCTGCCTTTTACATAGGCATTTCTCACGAGCCAACGAGGGCAAAAGGTTGTTCGCCTCGGCGGGGAGGCGGCCACTCGGGAGCTTGAACCGCGGCATCGGCACCTCTTATTTGACCAAGCTCAATTTCATCAAAGGTATCAACGAAGAGACTCCTCGGCACTCAGGGCCAAAAGAGGCAAGGCTCGCCATCTCATCCCATCGACAGGCACACCCATCGCCGCCGCCGCTCGAAAGCTGAACAGGCCGTCTCCATGTAATCAAGGCCTCATCTCATAATCGAGCGAGCTCAGATGCTTCGCCAAAATTTCCTCCTCACTTGGGTTTATTTGGCTTCGGCCTTCAAGCTCTCAACCTCATCCACCACTCCCTTAAGCTTGGCCTCGAGCTCGCTCGCAGCCTCGAGCTCGCTCGCCTGCGCTCCTGGCCTTATCCTTGACCTTTGCTCCGCTCCGGCCAAGCCGTCTTCTCGGCGAGAAAGTTGAAGATCTCTTCATTCTTCAAAACCAAATCCCCTTCGGGGACTTCACTTTTCGGCGCTAGAAGAAATCTCCCCCTGCGCTTGTCGAGCCTTCTCCGATCCTCGCCTTCGGCGGCTACTGCTCAGCTTGTCATGATATGCAGCGATACCAACCCCAAGCTGAAGAAACAAAGTAAACGTTGGCAACACAAGCAAAAGGCACAAAATGCGAGAAAAAGAAATAATGAAAACAGTTTTACCTCGCTCAAAGCTAGCCCACAAAAATCTTGCAGTTGAAATAGATGGGCGGGCCTCATCGTCGTCAAAGCCGCTGCCGGCACACCCTCGCCGAGCAGTCTTTGCCCGTAGCCCGCAAAGTCGGCAGGGAAGTTGTTTATCACCTTGACGACGTGGTCGACAACATGCTTACTATCAGACACCACGTCGTCTGCCGAGGGAGGAGATGGTACGGAAGTCGCCTCGGGAACGACATTAGCGGGAGGGGGCGGAGCTCGAACTTTCTGCCTTTGGCCCTCGGAGCATCGCTCGCAGGCTGTTTTCCCTTTGCCTTGGGAGTGGGGGCCGCCCGAAGCAGCGGAGGCGAGGGCCGTTGGTAGGATCCTCGAGAACCCGGTGGCGGCGCCCCTACACCATCCTTAGCCACCGAGGCTCTAAGCTCGGCATTTCTTCGCTCTTCCTCGGCCTTAAGCTTGGCCAAAACAGCATCTCGAGAAATAGCCATCTCTACAAAAGTTGGGAGGTCGCATTAGTACTCAAAAAAGACGAAATTACTTACAAGAAACCAAAGGAAACAAACAAACAGGAATAAACAAAATTAACCTGATGTTGGGCACTCGAGCCCATCTATTCCCTCACACCTCGGACACGCCGAGCCAAATATCCAACCCTGATGCAGGGCCCAGCCCTCGCAGCTCACATATTCAAAAGCGGAGTACGCCCTCTCCACTCCTTCAACCTCGACTGCCGAGACCCAAAATTTCGATAGGAGGCCCTCGTTCTCCACAATGGTTTTCCAATTATAAGATCGAACCTGCACCCCCTCGTCGTCGAGCAGGGGAGCCTCAATAGCAAGCCTCGCAGCTTCATCGGCATCATTAAGAGTCTTCGTCCGCCCTAGACCGTGGGGTTTCCCATCAGGAATCTCAAAATTCCATCCACGACTCGACTCCACAAGCAGAACCTTGTCGGACCACCTATGGTCCTTATTCCCGAAGCTGGCCAGAAGGGGGAACCCTCGAGGATGCCTAAGAACGGTCAGTCGGTTCATGGAAACACTGACCTTGTAGTAATAGCAAAAAAGGTCCAATGAAGGCTCGAATCCCTTCGCTCGGGTGCAGATAGCAAAGCTCACCAACGATCGGGTCAGATTGGGCGAGAGGTCAAGCGGCACTGAGCTCGTTTGAGTAAGAAACTCGCAAATAAATGGATCAAGAGGCAAACGAAGCCCCGAAGATTCGAAGAGGCTGGAATAAAAAGCAACATGACTACGAAGGCTCCGCAGCTCGGAAATCCCAAACCTCGAATCCGGAACAGAACCTCGGAAAAAATCAGATCCGTACATCCGCGACCAAGCCTCCACATCTGCCAATCCTATCCGATTCTCGAAAGGCCGCAAAGGACGAGGCACTCTCTCGGAATCATCCCCATCTCTCCCGGAAACAGATGCCCCAGCTCCACTAGCCATCCTATCAAGCTGTCGCTGCCGCAAACTTCTTTCGATCTGCCGAAAGTGCAGAACTCGCTCCCTGGTAAAAAATTGAGTAATCAGACTTAAGCCGATGCGAACTCGGCACGAAAACAATCTCATAGGGGCGTCGAAGGGAATATCCGGGGCGGAAAAAACCTCATCACCGAACTTCCAGTGCGGGCTAACCTTCACCCCGTAACTCGCAAGGAGAAACCTCGCTTGACGAGGAGTGACCGCCACCCATCTATCCTCGCACTGCCTATACATGGGACCACCGCGAGGAGACTTCCCAAAAACTGACTCAACGAAGGGGCCCTCGCCATCCGAGTCTAACGAAGAAATCGAGCAAGACCCAGAACTCTCCGAACTAAGAGGACCCACGGTCGTCTCCTTATGAATCACGGTGTCCACCACAATCTCCTCGGCCAAGCAAACCCTCACCTCCACGCCTCTCCAAGCGGGACCACGAGGAACAGACTCAGCCTCGTCATTCGGGTCACCACCCTCAAAACCGCCGAGGTCCACATCCTCGGCATTGTTCTCGACCGAAAACGCAAGGACATCCTCGGCTAAAGCATCCTGCTAAAGGATGGACCGCGCCTGAAAGGCACCAAGGCACGGCAGAAAGATCCTCGGCCACGGAGACTCACTCGGGTTCTACGAGGCGAAGCCTCGGCCACGTGGCCAGAAAGGAAGAGAGGAGGACTCCTAACTGAAACAGGTATTCTAATAACCCTGTTCCAGTAATCTATCAGTTCCATGGAGGAACTGCTAGAGGAAGACGAAGACGAAAAAACGGGAAAAGGAATCCTACGGGACATATTACTCTACGAAAGGAAAAGCAAAGGAAAAGAAACCGTACCAAACGAAGACAAACTGGAAGATCGCCGGAGAAATCTACCGTTAAAGTAGAAAATACGCCTGAAAAAAGAAGGATGACGCCGGAGAAGTCAAAACCCAGAAAATGAAGACCCCAAATCCTGTAAACCAAGTCGGAAAAACACGGAAATCACCGGGAAACTCACCCAAAATAGGACGAAAACGTGGAAGAAAAACAAAAAAACACACTTACAGGCTGCAGGTAAGCGACGAGGTAACAGGATGAGAACTTGCCGGAGTGTAGCCGGAAATCGCCTAAACCAGTGAAGAGAGATGCTAGAGAGAAAATGAGAAAGGTAAACAGTGAAAAAACAAAAAGAAAGTTTTTATACCCCCCTACGACGTTTCTAACGGTGCCCCTGAATGACCCTGAATTTTTTTTTTTATACGCCCAAAATTATGCCACGCAATCATTTTCTCAAAACTCGAGACACTTTAAAAGGCGGCATTGATAATTTTTCGAAATTCGAAAAGCCGCCCAAAACGAAAACCAAGAAACCGCCAAAACCCGCATTTAATGAACTGACAGCCTGAAAAGACGTAACGTCCCACGAAAACGTCCCATAAACTACCAACCTCGGTTCGAACCTCGTCACGGCAAAAAACCCGGCGACCTCGAATTAAACACGTAAGTCATCCTCGGCCAAAAGCATGATGCCGACCTCCTACCATCGGATAAACAGTATACTTTCTGCCCTCTCGGCATCGAGCTGCCAAAAAGTAGGGGGCCACTGAAGGGATTGAAAGCGAGGGATTAACCCTCGGCATGAATGCCCGACCCTCGGCATAAAAGGGTCCCACCGGGGCCACACTTGCGAGGACAGACCACACCCTCAAGATAAATGACTTCACCTCGGCATCAAGACCCTCGGCACTACTTGGCGAGCCCACCAATCGACTGACAGACGGATCGGGATCCCTCGGCCCCACCTCCAAATCGGTCCTTCATAAATCCTCAACCTCGACGAATAACCAAAGCTTTTGTCACAGAAACCATTCGGCCTCGGCCTTAGACCAATCATTCACCCCGACAAACCATTTCCCTAGGCCCGAGAAAACCGCTGCACGCCAATACCAACTCTCTGACACACGCAGTTCACCCACTCCTGACGAACGCCCTCAACGCATTTAATAACGGCCGCTTTATGCTCCCCAATAGCAAACTGCCACGTCGCCATCAATATCAGGTATAAATATGAGAGCCCTTATTCAGGGCAAGGCATGTAATTTCAAGCGATATTCTAACTCTCTTATCACAGCTCTCTATCAAACAATTATCACGGCTCATTTATTATCAAAACTATCTGAAAAGCCGACTCATACACCGGAGGGTTATAGTCGGGCCAACCCGACACCTTAACGGAGTTTATTGTTTCTACTGTGCAGGTTAACCGCTGGACAAAGAAGAAGCTGCCACCTCATCCTCGCTCACACGTGGACATCAAAGACAAGATCACCACAAATATTGCGTGATCAATGTCTATTATTTTTTTGAGACTAATACATTCCTTTTTTTTTTTTGTCTCACTTTCTTTTTCTCCTTTTTTTTTATAGGTGAACGTGTCTACCTACAAGAAGCTGCTACGGGGCTTTTTCAGCATTAGAAAGCTTTATTAGAAACTTACTGATGAGTTCTCTTGCAGGGGGAGCAGACAACAAGGCGCCACGCCGAGATGATGATGACGATGATGATGATATCGAGTCGAGCCGCGCCCGAGGCAGGGGTCGGGGTACAGAGCTGGCGGCACAACGGGTCCCTGGGTCATGGGTGGTGGCCTTGATAGGAGCCAGTCGTCCCGAGCGCATTAGCTTTGGGTGCCTGCGATTATTAGTCTCTTTTCTCTTTTTTTCTGTTTATGTAAAAGAAACTTGTACAGACATTATTATATAATGCAATATAATTGTACATGATGCAAAATATTACACATGCAAACTCAAATACACACAGAAAATAAAGTTATACCAAACATCTAAAAGGTAATGGCACGCAGTATTTTTGGAAAGGGAGTTTATAAGAATACACCTTTGGATCGGAGTGGGCTTTTCTGGTGATACGGGAACGGAGAGATGGCCGCCTTCCCCTGTTTCCTCGGCGTACTATGGCTATTGTGTGACGACCCGACCCGGACCCCGAGATGGAATCACAAGTCAAGTCGTCCAAATAGGACAACAAATACATGCAAAGACTCAATTATAGAAAACGACGTGACGCAACATTTCAGATGAAGCGCGACTCGGCACCAAAAGGCCGGAAATTTTTAAAACTTTTTAAACCTGATATAACAATTAAAGACAAGTATATCAATTCATCGGCGACTTTACTACCGGAACCCAACACTACACAGTTCATGCAAATATACCTCGACAGCTACAACATGCCGAAGAACAACATAAACAAATAAGAGCTAATGTAATGCCCAGCGCAAGTTTTAAAACATGAGAACCATACTACATCTATACAAGGCTCGGCGTACATATGCCGGCGCTCAAAAATAGGATACAAGTATAGACATAAATCCAAATAAACAAAGTTCCCAAGCAAAGTCTAAATGACTTACTAAACCCAACGTCCTTACAAAAGAGAACAAAATAAGGACATCTATAAACCACAACCTCATCGCGTGCGATCACGGACAAGCGAGAATCCTGCTACACCTCAACGAGCAGTACCTGAACGGCTCGGATCTAAAGCAGTAAAAAGGAAGGGGTAAGTAATAAAGACTTTGTGAGTTAACAATTATGCATGTCATGGCATCATGCAGCATACATAGCAAGATATCATCTTTAATATCAAGTCACTCAAAGCATTCATTTAATAAACACTTAAATCACATATCCATGGTAGCACATTGTTTCACATAAGTGCTATAAAGTAAATCACATATAAGGAGGATATGTTATGGAACCGGTGCCGCTACGTAGCTCCTGCAATACACAGCGTTAATATTTCGTGCCAATGATACTCGCGATGAGTGTATCAAAGTGCCGAGCTCTCTACTCGGGTACCAAGCTCTCTCCATGGTACTTAGACTTGCCAATGTGCTCTCTTGGTTACAAAGGGGCTACTTCCCTTGTGGCCAACGGTGGAGGCGTGTGTGATAAAAACCGGTATAACAACCCATCACTATCACGAGTCCCATCACTTCGAGTCGATGCATTGTCACACCAACGACTCAATCAAATATGCCAGCTGGACTCATGCAATGCCAAGTAGATGTTTACTCGTCATGTAATCTCAAATAAGGAATAAGTTCGACAAGAGCGAACTTATTCAACAAGTAGTTGTTTACTCATTTAAGGAATCACACAAGAATTCGACAAGAGCGAATTCAACATGTCAAATAGATACATTATTCTACAACATGCTTTCAATCATGCATTTACTTCACACGATCACATAAACCGCATAAGAACTCAATCGAGTCTTAAAAGCACACAAACGTCAAGGCATAAGCATCAATCCATCTCAAAGTATCGTAAGCTAATTCATTAGTCTAACGAACTACATTCGTCGTAGGGATTGATTGTGGAGTCGTTATTGTTCATAACTCCCTAATTTCAACTCCGGTGAGTTTTACTACATTTCAACCAAGAAGAGCATTGATGCTATATGTATCACATTGCCCTTTTCTAAGTTCTCCGTTCATTTAGAACTCAATAACTAAGCCGTTCATGTTCTTAAACTAGCCTTAAACACAATCCCGAGTTTCAAACCCTAGTTTCGGTGATTTTGTTAAACCTTGAATTGATCAATCGAATTCTTTCACAAGAGTTATTCCCAAGCTCATTATAAGCAACATTCATGTTTTACAAAATGTCAAAATCATAACTTCATAGAGATTTCATAAAATCATACTCACATTTTATATGTTGAATTGAAGGTTTTGTCTTCACAAAAGATGTTCACAATCACTAATAGAACAACTATAATGAAGGGGTCATGCTATTTTATTTAACATGGAAATCTCAGGAAATTGTCACTCACCTTAGTCCTATGATTAATGGAGGAAAGGTTGATTAGAGCAAGGATTGTTGTATAGAAGATCGAGAGCTTCGATTTGGCGGTCTCGGTTCGACGATCGGACCACCGGATCTCCGGGAAATGGTCTCTCAACCTAGGGTTTCTTCCATGGACGAATTTGGAGTTCAAGTCTCTGATTCTCTGTTTTGTTCTTGATCAACAATGGTTGTACAGCTGAATTTTGTGTTTATATATATACTTCCCAAGAAGTCTCTAATCCAAGTGATGGTTGTTATATGGCTTCTCATTGGCCAAGGAATGTGAACCATTGATAAGCAATGATCCAAGGGTCTAAAAGGGTCTTAGACAAGTCAACAAAGATGTCTTTGAGTAGCCAAGGTCGGCCAAGGGCAAGGGAACTTAGGTCTATAACCAAAACCACTCAAAAAAAGACACAAACCTGAATCTAGCACAATTGTGCTTGAGCCATGCGATCGCATCCACTATTCATGGCCAATTTCTAGATTGTTGTTACTGGACAGTCGATCTTGTAAAATCTACCATAAATCGCTCACAACTCCAAATGAGGTGATTTTTGATTTTTCTGAAAGTAGACTCATTAAAATATATTTTAGAATTTTAAATTACTCAATTTGGACTTATATTTATCAAAATAAAGTTACAACAAAATCCAGTACCGAAGCTGATTTCCTGAAAATAGAATTCTGGTACAGCCGTAAGTCAAGACCTAAATGAGGTACTTAGACACCTTGGAAAATTACCAAATTTTACAGGTAGTATCATAACATAATCAGGTAAAACATACTAAATTTTTAGAAAATTCCCTTTAGTAGATTGGTACCATAATTTTCCCGAAGTTTGCCCAAAACCGGACTGAATCTGCGAAGTAATATGTTGGTCATCTTATTTCCAAATGCAACAAGTCTATGAACAATGATTATGCAAGCATGGGGAATACTAGTACACTTGGTTTAGAACTCAAATGAACTTCTCGCAAGTTGAAAACACAAACAATACAAGCAACGAAGGCAATCCAGAAACCCTAGGCTCAAACGAAGCAACAATGCTTCTAAACTCTCAACCAAGCATACAACAACTAAGATGAACATTGTAAATCTTATATGCAAGGTACTAAGACTCCAATGAAACTTATTTAGGTGCTATCATGTTAAGATAAACACTCGAAACATCAACAACATGGCATGCAACGCATGGAAGACCAACACACTAATATGATCTCAACCAACTCAATTCAAACATGGTATGAATGAAATGAAGTCTCTAACATGTCAAGACACTTAATAAACATGTTATAATGATGACCAACGTGAAATGGGTTCGGGTTCTCACATATTGAACCCGTGGTCATAGCCTTCTTTCATAGTCCATTTCTTTCCTTGCGATCAGACAGAGTAGCAGTTGACGGTCGGACAGATAAACCAGGATACCAAGCAGATTTTCCAGGCACAATAAAAGGCACATGGCGCAGCCATATGGGAGGCTTGGCGCGGCGCCAGGGGGAGCTCATGGTGGCGCCATGGGTTTCTCTTGTGCAGCCACTGTTCATTACTATTCATGTACTGTGCTCTGAAACGTCCGTTTCTTCAATTTTCGGTATAAAAATGAATGGAGACAGGCCTGATTTCTCACCAGCTCATTCGTTCTGTGCGATGCTGGGGGTGGCACCTTCTCGCCAAATCGCAATGCCTGCCTACAGGAGACGTCCATACATGGCCATCCGGGAGCTATTTCACACTACCCGCAATGCTACTCCAGATTTCTTTAATGGAGAGACATTTAATCTTACTGTCCTCCCTGGGGTCTTCACATAATTTAGGGAGGATGATATAGATTACCTGCGGCGTAGGCGGGCACTCTTCCTCTTCTGGTAGGGAGATATGCATCGATGGGTCCACCCGGATTTGTTGATGTGCGGGTCGTGAACCTTGCATTACAGGCTCGAGATCACCGGTTGAATATTGTCCCGGTGATTCTGGCGGAGACTTTCGCGAGCCTGACTGCTTTTGCCAACGGTGAAGAACTGTTCCCTACCGGTAGCCCCATTTTGATTCATATGTGGCTGGAAGAGCATTTTCTGTGGGTTCTGGCTCCCATACCGCATGGAACACCATATGACCCAGCACTTTATGGCGTTCGTGGGCATCTTCCTCAGACCAATTATTCTGAGTTTGATTGGGCTGATCATTTTTACCGTCGGGGCTCCATGGACATAATCTGGGTAATTCATCATTGGGAGATCCGACGTTTCCTTCGGCATTCCGCTGAATATAGTCAAGTGGTGATGCTGGGTATTCAGCGGACCTCCTTTTATCGGCCGGACCGGATCTTGCGCCAATTTGAGAGGGAGCAGGTGATCCCGGACACAACTCGTCCCATATATATATGGAAGTGGAGACTATTGACGAGGACTTGGGTCCCACTATTCAGGGTATGTGGCACCGGGATTCTGAGAGGCTGGAGGTAGCCTATCCATTTGCTGATTGCATGCTTCTTTCCCATGGGTACTTGGCGTGGATCATGGTAGCTGCCGAGGGGCCGTCCCGCGCTATCAGGCACGGACTGAGAAACTTGTTGGGTCGTCATGTGACTAACGGGATAGATGCTCGCCTGATGGAGATAGGCGAGGATATTGACGACTTCAGGTTAGTCGTCCCTCGGGCTTTGGAGGCGAGGTGGTGTACATGGTCTTGATGCTCGAGCAGCCTCGACCGAATCTGCGGGTCCCAATGAATGCACCCCGCAGATTAAACAATGCTAGTAGGCAGCATAACCCATGGGAACCAGAAGTAGCTGCTCCTCCTCCCTAGACTGGTTGGGGGACGGCTTTTAGAGCTGGCGGCAATGAGCCTCCACGGCTGAGCATGGCGGCAGAGGATAATCAGAGTGGGAACAAGAGATAGCCTCCTCCCCACCTGTATGGGGTACTGCTTTCAGGGATGACGGAGCTGGTCCGAGCAATGTGGCTGCCCAAGAGAATGGAGATGACGATGATGAAGAAGGGGACACTTCTGGTGGTTCCCACGCAGGTGAGACTAGAGCTTCTTCTACGCCCCGCAGAAGGAGTATATGGGCCCGACTCGGTGGACGCCGCAGATATTGATAGACCACCCCGAGGCTAAAGCTGCAAAAAAAGGGGATTGTTTCTGGGAAAACAAGGGGGTACTGGCAATGTATAGATATGTACATGCAATCAATGTATAATTTAGATGTCTTAATAAATATTCTTAAGTTGCACCAGAGGACTCATAATATTGTATTTTAGTATTTTGTTGTGAGCTTCTGTCGTGGTTTTCCTTTTCTGTCAGTTGAGCTTATGATACATGATCGATGTATTTTATACGTCGATTTTATACTTCTGTAACTTGAATTAGGCTATTTCAGGAGTCTTTTGAGTACTAATATATGTTTTTGGTGAGTTTTGTAAGTTTCAGGATTGTTCGTGAAAATACGCGAAACTCCATGGTTTTAAGTGCAAATTACAAAGAAAGAAAAATTGAAGAAAATGAAAGCTGCACATTCTGGAGACCTTGCGGACGCAAGGTGCCTCAGACCTTGCGACCGCAAGGTAGGCGATAGCCCCTCGAAGTCGAATTGAAGAATCTAAAAACCACACACATCGGAGACTCATGACGTTAGGTATCCAAAGACCTTGCGACAAGGTAGGCAGAATGCTCAAATTTCGGGTTTTCACACAATCATTCGATCCAATCACAACTCCCAAGTATATATAGAAGTCAGATGCCGAGCCTAAGGATAGAGAGGACGGCTGGAAGCTCTCTTTACATAGATTTTAGGTAGTTTTAGATTGTATAACATAATTAGGTTGTGTAATTTCAAGTATTGAATATCAAATCATGTCTTCCATCATCTCCATGTGCTGTTCATCGTCTATGATGAACTAAATCATCCCTAATCTAGGAGGTGGGAGGTAACTTGTATCGAATTTATGTTTTGATTCTTATATATATGTCTATTCAATGCTTGTTGATTGTGTTGTTTATCAACCCCTCTATTATTTCGCTTTGAACAAATGAATGTAATCGCAAATAATAAAGGCTTAGAGGTGCGGATAACTGCATGACCGAGTGCATATGTCGTACATCGCTCACCAACACAATAAATTGGACCTATCGCACGAGAGTGATAAGTTAGGACCAGTTCTTACATGATCTAGGTGACAGATAGATCATAAATCTAGGTGACATGACTAGATTACGCCTGTGCTTAGGATATGGAATGGGTGAATTTTATGGGATGGAGGCTGAACCAATTGTTCAACGTACCATATCTATTTTTAGTGAACGAACCCAAGACATTGAATGACATTATTATGAATTAAACATAAAGGAGATATAAGTGAAACCCAGAATCCTAGATTTCCACTCACCATAAGATCTTCATATCTGTTATTACTGTCTAATTAGTTAAATATCTATAACTAGTTAAATATCAAATAGTACAATTGGTTGTTTCCCTAGGGTCAATGGAGCCCAAAAAGAAGAAGAAGAGAGGTAGAAATTTACCAAAAACTCAGCCCTAAAACCAGAAATTCGAATTCCAAGAGGGGTGTCTTCTCTTCAACTCTTCTTCAAACTTGTAGGTAGAATGGGGAAGAAGAAGACCCTAGCAATGGACACCAAGCTCAGCCCTTCAAGACCCAAGAATCTCCTTCTCAAGCTCTCTCTCTCAAGTTCTCTGTTGAGTTCGCAGAAGAGAAAAGGGGCTGAAGTCGTTTCTGTTGTGGCCGACTAAGAGGAAGAATGCGGCTGATTTGGGTTTAAATATGAGGGATTACATCCTCTAATCAAGCCACTAATTAACCCCTAATAACTCTAATAGGTGTTTAAGACTAGTTTAGGTTAAGTAATTGGGTTAAGGTGTGGTTTAGAATAGGTTTAATTGGTCAAAATTTCGGACAGTGAGAAGAGGGATTAAAAATCCCGTAATCTGGTACCAGCATATGAAGCGGCCGCATGGCCTTAAGTGATGCGAGCGCATCACTCCTGAAATCCTCATCCCGGCCTTTGTTGCTTCCCTGCTCGATCCCGGACTCTCCCGCATGCGATCTCGAGTCCTTCCAAGCCAAAAATGGTCTATAATTCATCCTTAATAACCTCCAATCTATAACCAAAGGAATCAAGTCTCAAACCTCAACAAATCATGGCCAAGAACTCAGGCAGAATTCTCCCGAACGACGACCGAAAACGTCGAACTGAGAAGGGTTTTCGCTAGAATCAAACTAGCAACCAAACCGACGATGCAACAAGCATCTAACCAACATCCAAGGCATGTTAATGATGTTTTAAATGCCCTCTAACAATAATCCATGTAATAACCACATAAAACATAAACCCGAGATTCAAAGCATCTCGCGAAAGAAGAATGCATACATGCATCTCAAACGACGTCAACGATCATGTTATTGACTCTAAACATATACGGGAGCTAAATGAACATGTTTATGATGATAATAAGTGTATGAATCCATGCATAACACACGCAAGCAACATTTCAGGGTTTTACATTCTCCCCTACTTTAAGGAATTTAGCCCCTAAATTCTTACCGTAGTCATCAAACAAATGAGGATATTTCTCTCACATCTCCAACTCGGTCTCCCAAGTTGCTTCCTCGATCTCGTGATTCTCCCAAGGAACTTTCACCAACGGAATTTTCTTGCTCCTCAAAACTTGCTCTTTAGTGTCAAGTATCTTCACTGGCTGCTCAACATAAGACAAATCCGGCTGAAAAGTAATCTCCTCATACTCAAGAACATGGGAATCATCCTTAAGATATTTCCGTAGCATAGACACATGATACACATTATGAATCTCTGACAAAGACGGCGGTAAAGCCACCCTGTAAGTCAAATCTTTTGGTACCCCTTCTAGGCGATACCTTAAGAAACACAAGGTCTCCAACCTGAAATTCCAAATCTCTCCTTCTATTATCTGCATAACTTTTCTGTCGACTTTGAGCGGTGAGCAATCTATCCCGAATTAATTTCACACTCTCAACTGACTGCTGAACAATCTCTGAACCCCATAACCTTGCTTCTCCAACCTCGATGTAAACCTCGGATCCCGGTCTGAAACAATACTAACTGGAACCCCATACAATCTAATAATTTCCTGCACATATAATGCCGCTAACTGACTCAATGAATATGTCATCGCAATCGGAATAAAATGAGCCGACTTCGTGAGTCGATCAATAACAACCCAAACGGCATCAAAACCTCTACGAGTACGCGGAAACAAAATCCATCGTAACATGTTCCCATTTCCACTCCGGGATATCCAATGGCTGCAGCAACCCCGCGGTTCTTTGGTGTTCCACCTTCACCTGCTGACAGGTGAGACACCTCGACACAAAATCCGCTATCTGTCGCTTCATGCCATTCCACCAAAATTGTTTCTTCAAATCCTTATATATTATCATACTCCCCGGATGGATAACATACTTTACCTGGTGGGCTTCACCCAACACAAGTTGCTTCACCTCATCAATTGAGGGAACACAAACTCTACTCAAACCATACACCTAGACTCAGTCTCCGAGTCTACTATCTTAAAAACTAACCAAGTAGGGAAAAATCAAACTGCCAAGAATCCCGCATACACAAATTCGAAAATTTTTCAATGACCATAATACCAAGCACTTTAGGCTGAAAATATCTTGACTCATACTTGAGTCACATAGCACTCACAATTTCCATGTCTAATTAATTAAGCATGTGAATTCCAAATATATCATTGAAGCGTATCCAAGGACTTTATAAATATAAGTCTCCCGAAACTATTTGCTTCGGAGCTACAACATGGAATATAAATGCAAGAATTCTAAATCATGAGATGTAAAAATGGCCGCTAGAGCAATTCACAATTTAAGGAAGAGTGTTCCACAACACACTTCTAAAACAAGTAAGTTAACATTCATGATCATGCAAGTCATGCTCCCAACTTCCAAATCATAGACAATGCACATAATAGCATCATGTGAAAATTTATTCCATTCATTTTTCCTTTTCTCCTGGTAAGAGGTTTAGTCAATTTCTAACCTGCTTACTACCAATCCTAGTCCACCAACGAACCTCTTTTGATCACCAATTTAGGGTACCGGCTAAATTGGATTTCAAAAGCTTTCGTTGCAAGGATGCGAAGGGTTATGAGAAAAATCTTAAGCATCCTTTACTACAGTCTCACATAATCATGCAACAAATGTAATCATGGCATATTCATAAGGCATGAGAATCAAGATTTTATCATGCTATACTTCAAACAACTTACATTGCTTACTAATGCATAGAAGCATGTTCATACTTCATAATCTCAAATATATTTCACTCATAATTTAATCATCAACGAAATGATAAAAATTTTATCATTAGTAGTGTCGCATGTACACACTTATGTCATGCAAGTACGATATAAAATAACCAAGTATCATCATACATCATCTCATATACTCCATGTAATTCCCACGAGTCATGTAATGCATAAAACTCGTGTAACTCATAACCATGCATATCGGTTAATCAAACAACTAATATAGCGCATGAGATTTCGAAACTATTCATACATGTTTATATCACAAAACCGAGAAGAAGTACGCATAAGAATTCCCTCGTGATAATTTTCTAGACAAGGACAACTCTAACAAATAACAAGGTTCGTATATTCACTATACTCGCCTAACAATACTTCCGTAGTAACTCCAGAGTAAAGAGGTATCATTCACTCTAGTACTCAAACCGCCAAAACTCGTAAAGTCTTTCATTACCTTAGTCCAAAATCTCGTATTCGCAAAAACACACACGAAATACTCGCTGCAACGACACCCTATTAGTCGCGATTTAACGGTATACTTGCTCGTAATAACCGTGAATCCATCTCGTAACCACTAAGTATAAATCGTGTGACTCAAGTGCATCCTACTCGCATAAATCACACAACAAAGTATAATTATTTACTACACACATATCTCCATAACATACAAATTTAACACACCACTAGTATTTACCACTAGTAGCATTATCACATATTCAATATTCACATATGTATAATCATCGCCATCCATATAGGCTTACATAACCGTATTTTTATCAGAATCGACTGTCTTATCGACAATTCAAGATTCAACCCAAAACCATAAACCAATCCCATACCGACATCCTCCTCAATAATATCCATAAATCGAGGAAAGCAAAAGTAATTAAATCTCAACACACAATGCAATGTATGTATTAATACATATGAAGCTATCGATACAACGGCACTCATAATAGCGATAATAGCAACCATAATATCCGTATAATAAATCACCTCCTATCCAAGGTAGGTCTCAAACTCCGCAATGGCCAACCGCCACGCACACATACAACCTCAAACCCTAGCTCGTCTATAACCATTTCACTAAGGGTCACTAGAATGCTTATTATTGCTCTTAGAGTCATTAATCCTCAATTTGAGGCAATCCATTCTAATGTGATCACCACCATAAACCAAACACTTGTCTATATTGCCCACACCTACACTTGGTGTCCCATTCCTCAACGAAATTTATACAACAATTTATCACCTCTTCATCTATGACTTTAGGTAAAAGTATCACTCCGCTTACTAGTCCACGGATTTGCCTACACGCTCGGGAGGTACCTACCATCCTAACCACATCATCAACCTTAATATTCCCCGAGGTCCTCTCAAAAGTGCTC
>JABEVN020003016.1:0-19681 GCA_013146195.2 Codonopsis lanceolata
TGGGGCCGGACTTCGGTGTGAAGCGACATGCGCATATCGATCACAGGCGGTTTACCATGCAACTTCCAACAATTACGAACCCATGATTCGTATCCCAGTGATAACAAGTGCGAACCTCTCTACTCTCCCCCGCCTCCACCACGGCCACCGACCACCATCGCGACCTCCTCTACGGAAGATCGACCACCACGACCAGTCTCGGTCCCGATTAGGGTGAGATGTCGACTCACAAGTGCGGAGGAATCACCAATGCTACTAGTGGGGCCAAGCGAAGATGACTCGAGAGAGGCCGAAGCACAGAGAACACATCTGAAGAGAGCCAACACTCGTGCCCGATAAAATTTGAGAAGCGGCGATCGAACTCGGATCTCAAACCGGCTAAAAACCAAGAATAATCGGATGTTCTCGTTGTGCATAGTACTAACATCGGTACTCAAAGGAAGCAAAGAACTCCATTCGATCGCCAATTTCTTATAGTCCGCAAAATCTTGGGTAACACTACGACCTTGTTGATCTAGCGAAACATAGCACACGACAAGTCATACATCCGGTTCATGTTATCCTTGCCCCATACAACCACGACTAAATACTCCCACAATCACGAACATTGGAAGTATGAGCTACCAATTGATCGTCTCATCATCCATGGAATTAAGCTGAGCTTCCAATACAAATCGGCATCGACGCGTCTGCGACAAATCGTTGAGTTAAGTAGAGTTAAGCGTAGTGAGATGATCTTCCTTATTTTGCCCTTTTAAATTCATTTCAACAACCGCCGCCACATTAAATAATTCTTGCTCGTTAATTTCTTATCAGTAATTTTTGTGCTAGTGGAGAAAACCTCGAAACCATGGTTTTGAACTCAGTAGTCCCCGTATTCCACGATGTCGACATCGAAAAACCAACAAGCAACCAAGCGAGAATCGCAGAAACAAGGAGGTGATTGATGGAACTGGAAAAACCCTAAAAACTTGTTGAATCAAAAAACCAACCTTGAATCGAGACCTAGGGGCTCGAGGCGACCAGATCTGTCTGGTCGAAAAAATTAGGCAAACTTCTCGGCCAGCGCGTGGCGTGGGCGTGAACTTTTGCGACCTCTGGTGACGGCGATTGGACAGACAGGTGTGCCTAGACTGGGCGACACAATCCTCCTATATGCGATCCTTCAAGCGGCGTCGCATCTCCTCGCGACTTCGGAATACGTGCGCAAGCATTGCGCATACCCACGAAAAGAAAAAAAGGGAAGGATTAATGAAGAACAATCGCCACGAGGAGATTAGAAGGATTCTGCTCACGATACCATGTTGATTATGTAGAAGAAGAAGAAGAGAAGAGTTGGAGAAGCCGTAACCTAATTACGGTTAGGCAGAGAAATATATATATGTTTGTGATAACATATGTTACACCAAGACCCCCCAACATATACCTTATACCAACTAAACCCTTAATACTTCTAACATTGTTGTTAGAAAGTATGAATTGGATAACAAGTATTAGTATGTTAGATGTTATTTGTTGAATGTAAAGAGAGAAAGAAGGGAAGAGAAGAGAATTGTGTTGAGAAGCCGTAACTTCAACTGGTTAGGCAAAGATGTATATATATGTTTGTGATAATACAATATACATCAAACCCCCCAAACATATATCTTAAACCAACGGGACCCTCAATACTTCTAACATTAAAGAAGGCTCAAGCGATTGGAGGATAGAAGATTTGACCAAATGGAAGCTCCTTCAAATGGAAGTTCAGAGATTGCTTCGTTGTGAGGAAATTTGTTGGAGACAAAAAGCTCATATTCAATGGTTGAAGGAGGGAGATAGTAACTCAAGATTCTTCCACTGGATGGCTAATGCCCACAAACAGACAAATCAGATCTCTAGGGTCTGGATCAATGGAGTGGTACTCGAAGATAATTCTGAAATCAAAGAGGGAATCACTGATTTTTACAAATGGTTATTTTCAGAGAACAACAATGGACTCCAAAGCTGGAGGGCCT
Organism: Codonopsis lanceolata; assembly: GCA_013146195.2. NCBI lineage: Eukaryota > Viridiplantae > Streptophyta > Magnoliopsida > Asterales > Campanulaceae > Codonopsis > Codonopsis lanceolata. The sequence goes on from JABEVN020003016.1 coordinate 1,998, forward strand.
CCAATTCAATTTTCTCAGTCCACTAGAAAGAGAGAATCTTGAACCTCCTTTCACCCAAGAAGAGGTCAGTTCAGCAGTTCATAGTTTAAAGGGTGATAAGGCTCCGAGTCCGGATGGCTTTCCTTTGACTTTTTTCTGCACTGTTGGGAGTTGATTAAAGGGGAGATGATTGATGTAATTCATTATTTCTTTGAACACAAGAGGTTTGAGAGAAGCTTAAATGCAACATATATTGCTCTTATTCCTAAACGTATTGGGGCGGACAATATTAAAGAGTATAGACCAATTAGCCTAATTGGGGGATTGTACAAAATCATTGCAAAGGTGCATACTAGTAGATTAAAAAGGGTTATCGATAAGGTTAATTCGACATCCCAACATGCCTTTGTGGGAGATTGGCAAATCACAGACGCGACTTTGATTGCTAATGAGGTAGTTGACTGGAGAAAGTGGAGAGGCATGTTTACTTTGTAAATTGGACATTGAGAAGGTGTATGATCACATTAATTGGGACTTTTTGATGTATGTTTTGTACAGGATGGGTTTTGGGCGGCGGTGGAGGGATTGGATTATGTTCTGTGTCTCAACAACGAAGTTTTCAGTTTTAGTTAATGGTGAGCCGGCTGGCTTTTTTGACAGTTCGAGAGGCTTGCATCAAGGGGATCCTATCTCTCCTTTCTTATTTATCATTGTTATGGAGGCGTTAAGATGGATTTTAGATTTGTGTGTGGCCAATGGATATATCCGATGGCTTTTAGTGGGGAGGGATGGAGGCGATCAGGTGATGGTGCAGACGGCACTCTGGTTTGCTGCGAGGCAAAGGCGGCTGGGCTATTTACTGATGATTCTTCTTTTCTTCCAGGCAGCATCAGGTTTGAAGGTTAATATTCTTAAGAGTGAGCTGTTTGCCGTGGGTGAAGTGGAGGATGTAGATGACTTGGCTGCGTTTTTTGGGTGCAAGATCGGAGCTCTCCCTACGTCATATCTTGGCCTCCCTCCAGGGGAAAATTCCAAGAGTAAAGAAATTTGGAATCCGGTTATAGCAAGATTTGAACGCTGGCTAGCGGGGTGGAAGAAACAATACTTATCCAAAAGAGGTAGATCGGCCCTTATTAAGAGTACCCTATCTAGTTTGCCTACATATTTTATCTCACAGTTCACTATGCCGGTATCTGTGGTGCAGAGAATCGAAAAGTTGTAGAGGGATTTTTTGTGGGAAGGTCAAGCGGTGGAGCGGAAGTATCATTTGGTTAGACGGGAAGTGGTGTGCTCTAATGTTGAAAGAGGTGGACTAGGGATCAAAAAGCTCAAGATGTTCAATGTGGCGTTGATGGGAAAATGGCTTTGGAGATATATGCGAGAAATGGAAACTCTTTGGAAAAGGTAGTGGTGAGCAAATTCGGTGCAGGGGATAGTCGATGGGATCCTATAGAGGTTCATTCCACATACGGTGTGGGGTTGTGGAAAGGCATCAGAATGAGGTGGGATACTGTGAAGATGTTTTTATCTTTTGAGGTGGGCAATGGTAACCTGGTGAGCGATCAATGGTGTGGGAATTTGGAGCTCTGGTGGGTTTTTCCTGCAATCTACAGTTTATCTTCGAACAAGGATGAAACTGTCAGTGATGTCGTGCAATTCACGGGTGATACTGCAACATGGAACCCATCTTTTAGGAGGAACCTTCAAGATTGGGAATTGGACACTCTTGGGCACTTCTTAGAGCACTTGTATAATCAGAAGGTGGATAGAAATAGGGAGGATTCAGTTGTGTGGGAGGGTAGAGTATTTTCAGTGAAATCCTTTTACCAAATTTTTTTGGGAAGTAATGACACGTTCCCTTGGAAGAGTGTGTGGAGATCGAAGGCTCCTACAAGGGTGGGTTTCTTTCTGTGGGAAGCTGCCAATGAAGCTTTATTAACAGGCGATAATCTTCACCGTCGAGGGAAAACTTATGTTAATAGATGCTATATGTGCAAATGCGACGGGGAAAGTGTTAACCAATTATTGTTGCATTGTTCAGTAGCCAGTGAGCCATGGGATTTCATTTTCAATTTGTTCCAAGTGGCATGGGGGATGCCTAATTCTGTTAAGGAGATGCTTAGATGTTGATCTTTGTATAAACAGAGGAGGAGGAGTTCTCTGTGGGTTACTATTCTATTGGTGATTTGTTGGAGTATATGGAGGGAAAGGAATGCTAGAATTTTTGAGAATGTAGAGAAGAGCATAGAAAAGATTAAGGAGCTGATTCTGAAGTCTGAACAACCTATTCTTTTGGTGACATGAGTCGATAGCTCTTGGTGCAAACCCTTTTGTAGAGTTTGTGGATAACAACCTAGTAATTAGTTCTTATTTTGTATACTCCCTGTGTACATACGACGCATCACCTTTTTTGATGCCTTTCATTTTATCCTTACTTATAAAAAAAACAAGTATTGGTATAATTCATTTGTGTACCACACTAATATCTATGGACATGATATCTAGTAAGCCGCTTGTTAAGCCAGGCTAACAGGTGCAGTATATCATTCTCAAGATAACTAATAAAAAAATTACTTTTTGTCTTCAGATTGGTTGAGATATGTCTTCCATGATATTTGCACCTTGAGGTCTTATTGATAGACAAATGAAAATATACTATTGAACAAGGAAAATGAGGTTACAAGTAGTGGCGGATCCAAAATTTTTGGAAGTGAAGACAGCAAGCTCTATGAAATAATAGGATTGGCTTGCTACCTATCATGCATACAAAGACCAGACTCCTTTTTCCAATCTACTTTTCCAAAGCCTTGTTATCGCGTAAAGCAGAGAGCAAATAAAGGTCTTTGGTAGTAGGACGATTTTGTTTACATTCGTGTCTAGATTAAGCTAATGGAATGTAGGCAAACAGAACAAGTAAGTGCAGCTTAGTGGTAAGATGCTTTACCCATATCCTAATAGGTTGTGGGTTCCAGTCACCAAAGGGGTAAGTGGGAAACTACTACTGATCCTCTTTGATAAGAAGAAAAAAAAAACAAAGAATGTAGGCAAACAGCACCATTGGTTCTTTTCTTGGCCAGAATTGTGGCTTAAACTCAAGCCCCCACTTCCAACCACATCTTGATACGAAAACCTGGATTTTTATTAACAAATTTATAAGTTGGTAAAACATTTCAGAATCTGTAGTGATTCTTAAAGTTGAGAAGGAAGCAAGTAATAAATAGTATTGCTTTATGCTGAGCAAAAGCAATACTAGGAATGTCAACACTGTTTTCTTTATGAGTGTAGGTTTTTCTTATTTTTGGTAGGAAATCTACAGGGTTGGTGGTTTCCTTGATTAAAAATAGAAATGAAATCTCTCTTTTTTGCAAGTTAATTGTGTTCACTGCTAATAGTTGAAATTGTTTGTTTCGAGTTTGAAAATTTATGATGAGTTCGTGTAAGAGTAGTGCGTGCAATTCAGAGCGGATATCTTTTGTTTCATCAAGTGTGAGTGACAATGTAGTTGGCTTGTGACCAAGATATGGCTGCATTAGTTGGTAGTTTTACTATTTTGATATGCGCTGTTAGTTGCTCTCAGTTCCTATTTTGAATAGAGGCTATCCGACGATGATTATAGTATAGTGTCCTGCATTATTTGGAATATCTCATGTGGATTAATATGCCATGTTAGCTATTTTTCTTCTCGTGATTATAGATGATATGATGACTATTAATGATGCACGTAAAGATTTGCATGAGACGGTAATATCTTTTTAAGGAAGCTATTTAGTATAAAATTCGTATCTGTTTTCCTAGGCAATAAGAATATAGGATTACTAATTGTTGCTTTATGCTGCGCAAAAGTTAGGGAACAGGTCGCGGGTGCCTGCTTTGGGGCTACCTTTTAAAGAACAGAAATAATTGAGCATGGTGAAGTCATCCTAGCTCAGATGGTAGAGCGCAGAGCGCACTGCGCAATGCGCAACTGTGTGGAAAACAAGTCTCGATCTCCCAGAGGAATCAGGTAATTATTGATTACAGAACAAGTATGTTTCAAGAAGATTATGAAGCAGACATTTAACAAGATGACTTTGTGTGTAGGCTCAACACAGACATAATTTGTTTGTACGCTAAAAAAAATATTTGTTTTGTCTTGAGATTGGTTGAAAAATGTCTTCCATGATATTCACATCTGATGAAAGTACACTCATATTGAAGGAGCAGATTCATAATTATATCTTAAGAAGAACACATGCACAGGCCTTTCTTGTTATGTGAGTTTGTAATACCCCAATCCCACATCGGGTAGAAGTTGGATTTGTGTGTGATTTATAACGTGGTTATACACTACTATTAAGCACCAACATAATTTCATGAACTTTTAAGTCGGTTTGTGGTGGGTCAAATGATCCAAAGGGCTGCGTGCTCAATGAGCTATACGTAGCGGACCGAGCTACAGTTATACAGAATTTAATACTTTTACATATCCTATCATATTTATCTCCATTACTTTAATATTTTTTTCTTTAGAAAATGGCTAAAAACTTAAAAAAATCATAGAAATTTTTTCCGATATCCAAATGAAACAAACCAAGTCTTTATTTATTAAAAAAAAATGTATACTTGAATTCAGGAAAAAAATTAAAAAAATAATTTTTTTGACCGAAAATTGGCCAAGAAAAACAATGGGGGAAAGGTTATTCCATCCACTAGCAACCTGCCAGGAGGAAGGGGGAGGGGCAGCGCAAACTAAGTCACGCGGGCAGTGGCTGTTGATCGCAATTTTTTTTGTTTTGATTTTTTCGGTATGATACGATGCCGTTTCATACTGTTTGTGCCTAAAACGCGGTAGTGTCATCTTTCAGTCGGTTGGTTTGATTTTTTTTATTTGGTTTTGATTTGTAACTTATATTGATCCAAATCAAATAAGAATTATATTAGATTTTATTTAAATACACCATTATAAACTAAGATTTGGTTTAATTCGATTTGATTTGATTTAGTGTTTGATCTACTGTTAATCATGTTCTTATAGTTTAAACCTTACAAATATTTCTAATAATGTCTACCCAAATTTCTTTGACATATTAAAAAAGGTAAAATCATATTATCTTTTAGACTCGCGAACTTTTTTTGTCCTTCATTCGACCGAACAATTGAATTCAAGAATAAAATTGTTTAACTTGATTCACTTAAATCTGGTAACTCGCATGTGGAATTCGATCTAGATCCAGTAATGGCCAAATCTTAGGCTTAGTACAATCTTTCTGGTGCTTTCTTAGGAGATCTAGAGAGAGAGAGAGAGAGAGATTGGATTTTATAATTACCTCATTTGAAAATTGAAATGATGTTGGTTAGATATACGGGTGTGGAAGTGGTCAAATATAGTCATTTGATCCGGTTAATGAACGTATATGGTCTTTGACTATAAACTATTTGGTCGACCACTTGTCAACCTGTCGACCACACTTGTCGATCAAGTGGTTTACACTGGTTTATTGATAAATCAGTTGTCGACCAAGTAGTTTACACTGGTTTATCAATAAACCAGTGTAAACCATTTGGTCGGTCGATCTGTTGACCAGTGATTTCAGATATTGGGGGTGCATTTTTACTGGTTTATCGATAAACCAGTTATGATTTACTGATAAACCAGTTATAGTTTATCGGTAGTTTATCAATAAACCAGGTCATAAAATAGTTTTTTTTTAAAGTGATGCTACAAATGACCAAGTTATCTTTGACTTGGCCATTTTTAGAAATCCCCGGGTGTGAGATTGGTCAATATGGCCATTTGAGTTGGATATGTATTTACATTATAGGAGATAACATTTGGACAAAAACACAAAATTTTCCATTTTTTATCATACTTTGACCAATATTAAAGGACAACAAGGTAACTATGTAAATCTGTAATATCACAATCACATCTCGGGTAAAAGTACGACTTGTATGTTATTTAGGGCTCGTTTGTTGTGGTTGATGGCTTATGACTTATAACTGATGGCTTAAGTTGATGGCTGAATGACTTGTGACTGATTGCATGATAGACTGTTTGTTACAGATGTTGAAAAGCTGTTTATGAGTTATTATATTTTTTTGTTAAAAAAAACCTTCAAAATTAGTATTCATATTTTTATGTATATTTCATAAAATGACGAAATGGGGATAATGAAATATTTATTAATGAATAGTTGTCTTCATCTTTTAAAAAAAACCAAAAAAGCTTAAAATTTTGGCTTTTTTGCTTTAGCTTCTCCATGCATAAAGGGTGTTGTACCTCACTTATTGGTTTTTGACTTATAAGCTGAAACAAACACTCTAAATATGACTTTTCAAAAGCCAAAAGTCAAAAGTCACTCCAAATAAGCTGCAACAAACGAGCACTTATAAGGTCATACACTATTACTAAACACCAACATCTGACTTGATTATTAATTCAATAGTGCTAGGTTTACCACTAATTCTACCACTATTGTTACCACTAAGTCTTAGTGAAGGGTAATATTGTCTTTCACTAAAACACATTTTGTCTTCACCAAGGCTTAGTGGTAACAATAGTTGTAGAGATAATGGTAAACATAGCATTATTGTTATTAATTTGGAGAAATTTGGGCCGGTACACTGACAGATTTTTAACTGCTTTAATCCTCGATATTTTTTTTTTAAAATTGTAAAAAGATATTTTCATTCACGTCATGTATTTTGATGCCCAAAATCATGAATCGCGATACTAAAAATGTTGCATTGCAATTTATGAAAGTGAATGAATTTTATTTTTTCTAGTTTGAAAAAAAAAATCGCAAACTAAAAAAGTTGAAAATCAACCAATATACTGATCCATCCGTAATTTTTTTTTCGTATTAATATTGATATTGTATGTAGTTTCGTCTAAGGCAATGTTCATGTGTAAGCTCATAATTATGGTAGAAATAAAAAAATAAGAATAAAATAGTAAAAAAAATATTGTCCTAAAAATAAAATTTACAAATAAGTCGATTTTTTGAAATAAACCAAAAGGCAATTGAATAATTTAGGGACGGTGGGAGAAAATTGTAACTTAGTTGATAGGAAAATTGAAATAACTTAGTTGGTGTTAGCAAGAAATTTAAAAAGCTGTTAGCTCTTTCTAGTGATTACTCGCACACTTAACTCACTATCCAATCAAGAAATGTACTCGCGGGTACTTCCACATTAAACATAAATGTTTTGTGATTACTTTTATTTCTTATAACTTATAATCAAGTAATTTAATCAGCAAAAGTAGCAGCATCAGCTATGATATGCAGATGAGTGGATATTTAAAGACTCAATGTGGTTTTGGTGAGAGGTGATAATATTATCATTATCGGATTTCATTTTCGCTCTTTAACATTATAGAAAAGTGAGGATAAATATAAGTAAGTAAATCGTAATCTAATTATTCTGGGAACATATACAATGACTCTAGATAGGTGTGACTATGTATATGAGCGAGTATAAGGTCTTCCTATATTGATAGTAAATTACTTGTGAGCTTTACCAAGACAAAATCGATTTCTATTCATAGGAGATATATAACAAATACATAGTGCAATATAATTTAGTGAACAACTATGGATCCTTAAAAGTCGATCATATCTAATTTGATACTCAACAAATATTGGTTAATCTGTTAGAAATGTGTTTCCTGCTTGAACATAAATGTTATGTGATCACTTTTGTTACTTATAGCCAAATAATTTCTCCAGCAAAAGTAGTAGTATCAATTATGGCATGTTAAATGGGTGGATTTTTAAAAATCAATATGATATTGGTGAGAGGTGACAACATCATCATTACCTGATTCCATTTGCGAAAATAAATAAAAGCAAGTAAATTATAGTCTAATTATTATGAAAATATATATACAATCACTTTAGAGAAATGTAACAATATATATAGGTAAATATAATATATTTTATATTATTAATATATAATTTGATTGAAAAAAATAGGGTTAATTTCATTTTTGATACCCCAACTTTACTCATTTTTCAGTTTTCATACCCACTGTTTCTAGGTAATCAAAATTAAGCCAAACTTTTCCAAAATTCATCACTTTTAATCCAAAACGTTAAACGGCCGTGAATTACTAACGAGTGACCTGTTTCTCCAGGTTTTTTTCTTCCCCAATTACACCTTATTCCTTCCCCAATTTCATCCATTGATATTTGAAAAAACCAAATCCCTTCTCCGTAAATATTAAAAAAAGAATTAGAAAGTGATGAATTTTGGAAAAGAAAACACCTGTTGAAGGAATATGAGAAAACCATTGATCAAGAAAAAACCAAATCCAACCAATACCATGGATCTTCCCAATTCTTGTAGCAGCGTCACCTTCCACTTCAATTTGTTCTTCTTCCACTCTCATCACTCTTCTTCTGTTAATTCTTCATCGTCAGCAATCACACCCTTTTCCTTGTGCTTTGGAACTACTTACAAAATGCCCAAATCAAACCATTCTGTGTCTCACTTCATTTCCTTAATCTCAGCTTCCATGTCTCCTTTTTCAGTTTCTAAGAGAGTTGAATTAGATCAATAAAACCCTTCTTTTGATTATTTTCTCTTTTTTGCTAATTTTCAGCAACCCTTAAAAAAACCCCATTTAAGTGTTTTTGTGTTCAAGAAGCAATGTTGTTCTTCTCACCGCCTGGATTTTGTCATCACAAGATGGGTTCTATCTCTCTCAGGTAATTTTTTTGGCTCAATTTGATGAAATTGCAAGTGGGTATCTCTTGAATTTCAAGATGGGTTCTATGGATGAGGATTTGTTGTTAGGCAATCCCCAAAATGGATTTATTATGTATTACCATCACCAGGTATGGGTTTGATTCAAATGGGAGGAAGAACAAGTTCGATCGTGACAACTACTACCATACTGCTCACAAGAATAAGAAATTGGGCTTTTCTTCTCGACTACTTGTGCTCTGGCCGCCCATAATTTGTCACCTCCCAAAATTTACCAGGAGGTTTGGATGTTTCTTCTATTTTTGTATTTCGATTATTGCTTTCTTGTAGTGACCCACTTTCAAATAATTTAATACTCTCCATTAATTCGTAACTCTAAACAGTTTCTTTACTTCTAATTCATCAATTGTTTCTGTTGTTCGTTTTAATTTTAGTTCTTGAGCTGATAATTTGGTATTGGTGTCGTTTATGCTTAAAGGTCTCGATTAGCGTTGCGACAAATTTCAGGTTCTTATTACTGCTCGGGAAAAATTTATCCAGGAGATATCTTTCCAGTCCAAGGACAAAGATATATCCCTCGCTAAGGTAATTTTGCTTCTTGTCGCGTTTTGAGTAGAATATTGCTTGTGATCTTCTGTTCCGGAAAGAAAGGGGAGAAGGAAAAGTGCAGGAACAGGGGTGGTTTCCTTCCTTTGGTAGCCAAATCATCTTTCTCCAGAAATATTGGGAGAAATTACGGGAAATGAACAAGGGATGTAAGGTATATCTGTTGCTAAGCCTGTTGCCGGTTTCCAACCTAGGAAAGCAGATCGGTCGTTAGTAATTGACGGCCATTTAACGTTTTGGATTAAAAGTGATGATTTTTGGAAAAGTTTGGCTTAACTTTGATTGCCTAAAAACAATGGGTATGAAAACTTAAAAATGAGTAAAGTTGAGATATCAAAAATGATATTAACTCAAAAAAATATGCATGTAAAACTATTTATATCGATAAGGATAAAGTCACCATAGTTGATGCATCACCATAGTTGATGCATCGACATCGATTGACCTCCATCCAACACGTGCGGGCCCAAGAAAGAAACAAATCACAAGGCATCACTACAAGTCCATCACACTAAAAGTAGCTAGATGATTGATCAAGCCTAGGGCGTTTGGTTAGAGCATCCACAATGTCATAACTTTTTATATAATTTTTTAATTAGGTTTTACTGTCATTTACACATTTTTTTCTTTTTATCCATTTAAGAATATATCTTTTCATTATATAATTTTCTTACACAACTTTTTACACAAAAAATATATTAAATTTAACATCATCTAATAAAAACAAAACCCTCCCCCACCCCACACCCACCCCCCACACACATACACCTGCCAAAAAGGCTGGCTGTCCCCCTGTCTCTCCTCCCCAACTTCTTATTTAAGAAGTTAAATCCCTCCCTCTCTCCTAGTTAGACAAAAAAAAAAAAAAAAATCCTAAATTACCACTATCCACATTTTTCAAAACACTAAAAAGTTGACTTTTTCAATAATGGAGATGATCTTAGGTTTCAATAAGGATAAATTAATTAACAAAATAGGTGTTAGTATTTTAAATTTTTAATAAATCAAAAAGTAGACTTACACACATGCACGGTCAACTTAAATATTCAAATCCAAATGACGGGTCCCACCTAGCTATTCTTACTAAGGAATATGTCTAGCTTATATAATAATATATAGTACATATTTGTAACCTTGTTGTATCGAAATAGGTTTTGGGTTTGAACACGTGAATGGTGTTGTGTTAGTTTTTTATCCGTTCTTATTCTCTTACCAATTCGAGATTACTCTTAATATGTTGTCATCTCATTAAATCAATTACTCTCTCCGTCCCTAAATTATCGTCCTTTTTTTCTTTTTCGTTCGTCCCAAAATAATTGTCCACTTTGAAACTTACCTTTTTAGAACATCACTTTTACCACTTTACCCTTACTTTTTCACTCTACTTTAATTATGGGCCACATATACATGAACATTAATGAAAACTACACATTAAACCAATATAAATAATCAAGTCAATTACTTTTTCTTAAATTGTGCGCCGGGTCAAGCAGGACAATTATTTAGGGACAGAGGGAGTATTATCAAGGTTCTAAAAATCGTTAGCCGGTACATTAGCGTATAGTATCTAGAAAAATAGTCTGGGCGTAATCAGGATCTAGAATTAAGTTATAATTATCATTTCTTTTTAATAATTTACATCAAAGATCAAGCACATTGACTATAGTTTTTTTTTATGTTTGTCATTTTATCAAATGCTTGTCTATATTTATAAAATAAACAAAAATATGCAAACCTACCTACTGCCCCTACAACCCACAGTCTAACCTATCCTCTATAATCCCTCCTCATTCTAAATTATGAGTTTCAAAACATCCCCCTTTTTCTTCATCTTTTTTTCTTCTTTCTTCTCTCTATCTGACAGATCGGTATTCGGCAACCCTTTTTTCTTCCTTTATTTTTTTCTTCCCTCTCTCTCCGGCATACCGACTCTTCTCATTTTTTTCATCCTACAATCTCTTTCCTCCTAAATTTAATCTTTTAATCTATCCCCTTTCCCAACCCACCGAATATCCACAAAATCAAACTCCTTTTCTTTCTACCCCCTCTCTTCCTCACCATTACCACTTCTCCTTCCTTCTCCAGTTCGCCCCCTACCTTATCCGGTCATCGCACGTCACAAAATCAAAGTTACAAAAATAAATTAGGTCGACGGGGTTTGGGGTGGGCGCCGACTTGGCCGATTAGGCGGCGACTAAGAAACTCGTGACAGTGAAGAGGCACCTAACGCCTAGGCGGAGCTAGGCGGAAAGTTTTAAAACACTGATTACTATACAAAATTATTATAGACGAGACTATTTTCACTATAATTTTTTCTCATCCACTACATTACTAATTAAGTTTTTAAACTAATATACTTTTAGAGATAACTACCCTTTAAATACATGTCATTTGTAATTTCACCCCAGATGTGTATTTGCTTCATATAATAAATAGTACTTCATACGTCTTTAAATTATTGTCCGATTTGACCAAACACATGGGCTAATAAAATTTTTTGACTTGATTATTAATTTGAAAAAATTACAAGCTGGTACATCTTTTAAAACATGTTTTCAAATAAATCCGACTATTTTTTGGATATATCTTTTAGGTACAATTTTGGGGCGAAAGTACGTCAATACTCTTTCCTCTCCACCTTCCTCTGCCACCTCCGTTCTCTCTCAAACACAGGCATCAGGATGCTAATGCCAAACCGATGCTGGTCCTATCGCTGTTAAGATCAAGTGAATATAAAAAAATTCAAAACACAGTAACTACTTAATCTGTTTGTGCAATAAAATGAAGAGTTCATTTACTTACCGATATTTGGTTCAAGTCAAAAACCGGAGCTCGGGTTGCAACAGTGGCCTCTTTGCTGCTTAAAGAATTGATTTTATGATCTAAATCAAAAGCTGAGGCTAAGTATCTAATAGCAGCACCACTGTTTGTCCACTCCTTCTTGTTCAAATCAATTATTGGCATTGATTTCCAAGATGCAACTTCCTTCCCTCTATTTGTCTTTCCCTTGTGGTTTCTTTCTGATGCCAAAATTGCTTTTCGAGGAGCTGATTCCTTTGCACTGCGCGGTGTACCCTTATGGTTCAAATTTAGCATCGAAGTTATGTTAGGAAGAGCAACTTTCTTCTCCATGTATGATCTTACTCTTCCCTTCTGGTTAAGGTTAAATATTGGGGGTAAATTATGCGAAGTGGCCTCATATTCGGAGTGAATCCGATCCTTCTTTGTACTTTTCTGTTGGTGCGATTCCACATGCCTGGTTGAAAAAACTGTAGGCATTAGCATTTTTGGATTATTTTTCACCTGATACCAAGTCTTGGCATCAGCTTTTTTGAATTTTTTTTGCTTAAATAAACTGTGAAAACAATTCTGATGCCAAACCTTGGCATCTGTGAGGTTCCCGGGGTGTGCTCCCGCGCCCCGCGCGCCCTTGGATAGGGGTGCGCGTACATGCTGATGCGGGACACCACTGCTCTCGTTCCACCCTCCCTTGTTTAGGGGAAGACGAAGTCAAAAGTACGAGAGGAGTGCTGTCTATATTAGCACGTTGGAATGTGCCTCGGTTGCCTTGAGTGGATTTTGTATCCAATATGGGAACTGATGGTTTCCCGCATCAAGTTATCCCTTGTTTAGGGGATACCAGGATATGGGAATGCATTACCCTTTCATTCCCATTTTCCCTTTTTTATGGGAAAACGGAAAAGTGCAAAAAAGGATATTGCGACGCCCCCACTATGGATTTATTAAAAATAGCCTTATGGCCCATTCAGATTACTATGGGAGCTTTGGGTTTCGCGTCAAGTTATCCCTTGTTTAGGGGATACTGGGATATGAGAATGCATCACCCTTCCATTCCCATATCTCCCTTTTTTAGGGGAGAACGAGAAAGTGCAAAGAGGGAATGTTGCGAGGCCCCCACTGAATCCGAAAGCTTTAGAGTCGTCATCTTTATTTTAAGGCAAATAAAGCAAAACCAAAGAAAAAAAATAAACCAGAGAAAAAGAAAACGGGTTCGGAGGCTAAGTTACGAGTTGGGAAGGTGCTAGGCACCCAACTCGCCCTTTTGGTCTCGAAAATGGTTTTTGGCTGAAGTATGCTTATTGTCAAATTTATTTAGCAAATAAATAATGTATTAAAATGACAGGAAAATTTAAACAAATACATTCGTGGCCACATTATTTACGGACTCGCAGCCGTTTCCTTCCAATAATTATAGATATATTTAAGAATATTTGGCCATTATAACGGCTCTTTTACATAATATTTCTTATTCTAATCCGGGCAGCACAACGGCTTATATGAGCTACATTGCGCCGGATTTAAATAACAACTTTTAAAAATGAATAAAAGACAGAAAATAAAAATAAATAAAAATAAACGACACTCTTAAAGGTTCTACCTTTTAGAGCGGAGGTGTGATCGCTCTGTCCTTCAGGGAGAGGGAGTCTTTTTGTTGTTTGTGTGGTTGTTGTTTTGAGTTGGATATAGTGACTGCTTTATTTCTGAGGGTTTGGGCTTATCAACTCGAGCAGAGTGACAACTTATTTGGGTAGGTTTTGGCCTTTTTGGTTGGGCGGAACCTAGACTTAATTTTTTGACTTTTCAGCTCGTTACTCGGGCAGAGTAACGGCTTACTTTGGGATTTTTGGACTGGGGAAGTGAGGTGGATACCTAACAACTAGGCTAGGGATCACTTATAACCTATGGGTTTTGATTTTGGCAGAGTTTGGACGGGGTTTGGAGACTCTAGGGCCTACCACTCACCTATCTCGCACCTCTCGTACTAATCCTATCGGAAGATCGCAGAAGTAGAGCTTCGCTGCGATTTTTTTATCGCGGAACTGAGCAGCGAAAATGGGGAGCCGGGGCCTCCTATTTATACTGGAGGAGAGGGATACGCTGGGCATTTCTTGGTTTCTTCTCCATGCATCAGCAGCTTGTACCGCGTGCTTCAGGAGTTGTACAATTTGATCTCTGAGACAAGCTACAGTAAGTAGCATGGTGCGGCCAAGGAGACCCTTGGTGCGGCACCAAGGGTCCTTGGTGCGGCACCATCTTTGCCTTCCGTGTTTCAAATTTTTGCACTTTCCCCAGCAGTTCACATTTCGCGCATCTGCTTTTCCTTTTTGCATTTTTGACTCACGTAACTTGACATTTGTTAAGTTTTAACAGTTCTTGATATTTTATGTCGGTCACATACCAAGGGTACGAAATTGGGTGTCTCTACGAGCCCTCAACGATGGAGTCTACGGGTAACCTTTAAGGCTTCGAGTAGATGAACATCGTGACTCTCAATTTCGTTCATTTAAGAACGGAGAATGCAATTGGTAGCGTTATAATGCCGATTAACATGCTATCCAAACTCTATAACCTAGACATTTTTAGTCGGTTATAAAAAATTATCGCAGTTTTAAATAGATATGAATTTAATGTGCTCTGATGGTCGGACCTACTAATGTAGGCTGCCTACGTATTCCCTAATAAAGGAAATCAGACCAAACGTAGTTCAGGCCAAAACCTAAACTACAACCAAGCGAGGATGTCATGTTCTTCGGGTCAAGCCCGATCGAGAACACAACGGAAAAAAAGATTTTTGTGTTTGAAAAAGCGTATTCTTCAGGTCCGAAAGCAGTTGTCAAATACGATATGAAGATTTGAATGTTTTTACGCCACCACATTTCAACCGGTCAATACCTTGTCGTTGAAACGTGTTAAGAAAAGAATTTCTAAGTTATGTCCGGCCGGTCCGCCTTGTTTCCAAACATAACCCGAAAACTTTCAGATATGCGTAAACCGCACTCGACCGATAAAGATCCATCGTCGAGCACGGCAAATTGTTAACTCTTCAAGTATTTTCGAAATTTGTGAAGTGGAAAACATTCTTTTTCCTTCCTCTTTTTTTTTCTCGCTCTCTCTGTTTTTTTTTTCTTTTCAAATATTCCTCTTTTTTTGTGTTTTTCAAATATTCCTCTTTTTTTTTTTTTGAAATATTCTTCTTTTTTTTGTGTTTTTGAAATATTCTTCTCTTTTTTTTTCTTTTTTTTTTGAAATCAAACTTTCCTAAAAAAGGAAATTATTCTAGAGTCGTAGGAATCACGTGCGACTTACTTTATTCTTAACGCCGGTGGGTGGATTCGGAGGCCGATCTTGGCATTTTGTCATTCTTGGGAATTTATTCTCTCTTTTGTTGTTGTTGTGATGGTTGGACCTCTTGATGTAGAGTACGCCTACGTATTCAAAGGAAATCGCACTCAAACGTAGTGAGTCGGTCATCTTTGGGGACCTTGGTCTTATTCCTTTCTTTTCATTTCTTTCTTTCTTTTTCTTTTCCTTTTTTTTTCCTTTTTTTTTCTTTTTTTTTTTTTTGCTTTTTTTTTTTGATCTGCTGGGGATATTATTTCCTTTGTCCTTTGGTGAATGGTTGCCAATTTTGGTTAACAACATTAACTTTGTTAACTTTCCGTTAGGCTCAGGGACCATTTTGGGAATTTTGAAATCTGAGGACTAAAGTGTCGCGGCTTCAAACTTTGGAAAAAGAAAAGGAAAATTCCTTTTTCTCCCTTATAATGGGCCCGGAAAGGAAGGGGAGAAGCTTACACGCTTCTTCTTTTCTCTTTTTTCTTTCTTACGCGCTTCTCGTCGCCATTCTTCTTTGCTTTCATTTCTTTTTTTTTTTTGAATTATTTTCTTTATTTTCGCTCCTTTTCTCGATTTTCTTAGCCAATTTCGGTGTTTTACTTAGCGAGATGACATCTTCGCGATCCGGAAGGAAACTTGCAAATGCGCTTAGGAATACGGCGAGGAGGAGGAAGAACCTCCCCAGCAGTCGGAATAGACTCAGCATCCGTGCTCTAAAATAGGCGGGGCAACCTTGAGATCGAATACTCATGTATCAACCTTCCTCGACTCTTGTAAGATTTTTCTTCCTTTTTTTTCGAAAATTTCAGGCTCGTTTGGATCGCTAAATTTGCTTGTTTGGAACTTTTGAACACTCTGCCATTATTAGTAATGCATATGCATGTCCTATTTATGCCTAAATGATGTAATTAAGTGATAATGTATGAAATTTCTATGATTTATTTTTGCGATGCATGATTTGAACTAGTGGTCACTATTTGACCCTACTATGCATGATTTATATTACGAGATGCAAATGGGGCTATATGATGCATGTTTTACATTAAATCACATTTTTGCATGCAATAGAATCGCTTGAATAATGAGGGTATAAATTAAATTTTTCTGATACGCTTTTTGGGCATATTTTCGGATAAAAGTAGGACAAAACAGATATTTTTCATGTCCTTAGATTCATTTTTCAAGCATGCAACTGCTGCAGGGGTATAGTAAATACCACAAAGATATTTATTGTGATGATTGGTGGTACTTTATTTCCTTTTTAGCGTATCCCTATGGCAGCTTATTGGACAAATGAAATGTACATAATGAATGCATGACTTATTCTACTTGATGCAGATGCAATGTAGAACACTTATAAGATGATGCATGAATCTTTCCACATTTTATTATACACATGGCAAATGCAGTCCTAATATGTGTTTCACGATATATAAGATGCAAAATTAATTATTTACATGCAAAATAAATTACATATAAAAATTGTTTTTTTTAATGTAAAAGAATGATGTTTTATATATATATTTTTATTTTATGTAAATTTATGTACATGTATGAAAATGGTATGTAACAATTTAGAGAATTATTTACTTTCTTTTTGTTATGAACAGGATTTTTTTTAAAAGAATTTTTGTTAAAAATTATGAAGTATAAAACATGCAATATGTTCATTATTTATTTAAAAGAGCGTACGAGAAATAAGGGTAGAGAACTTACCTCGTTTTTTTTTTCTTTTCAGGTTCGCAGGGAATTCGAAAGAGTTCGGGTATCATATATCGATGTGGCTGAGATTTTTGATATGTTACCCGAAGCTGCACAGTCGTTGGTAGAGGGTTCATGTTTTAGCACCTTCACGCATTCTTTTACCCTTTACCAACTTTCTTCCCATCTTTGATGTGTTCGGGACTTACGGTGGGATACCACTCACACTTTCATTTTAGTTGGGGGGCGACCATGACCCCTGCGATTTCCTGCGATGCGAGAATCCCTACCGTATGGGGAGAAACCACGCTCTTGACTTTACTTTTCGACATCGTAGGGAGGAGTTGTGGATCTCCGGGCTTGAGCCTCGTTTCAAATCGTCGGATGAGATATATATCACAACGTTCGGAAATGGCTTCTTAATAATGCGGTCGGTACCGATGATGGCAGCTGCGTGCCTGCAAGTAGCACGGCGTTTCTTTTCTTCTTTCTTGGCGCATCGCTCTTTGCTAACTCCTCGTCACCACGAGAGCCTCCGTCTTAGCTTGTCTTGCGATTTTGATCGGAGCCCT
>JABEVN020003017.1:0-19659 GCA_013146195.2 Codonopsis lanceolata
AGCTTCATACTTTTGATTATTTGATGCCGAAACTTGAAACGCAAAGCCTTTTCAAACTCCACATCCTCGGGTGGAACTAACACTAGACCTGTTCCACTTCCCAACCTACTGGCTGAACCATCCACGTGTAATTCCCAGAATACTGCTCGGGGCCTTTGAATTGGTACATTTGTGATGATACATTTGGCGTAAACCTCCCCCTCGCACGAATCTCTTGAAACTAGTCTCGCCCCACAAAGTGCCAAAGCTTGTGACTTAATTGCCGAGGTCGGTAATCTATCTCAAACTCGCTAGTTCAATGGACCAGTGAGTGCGTTTATCGAGGAATCGGCTTGTACAAAATTTTCCCCGAGAGGCGTGTCCGTGTACACAATGATGAAGTGTGCAGAAAAATAAGCTCGAAGTTTCCGAAAGAGCAACAACGAATAATAAAGGCTAACGTCAAGCATTAAAATAACGTCCCTCCACCGTGGTGGCCTTAGAAACTAATATCACGTGCTTTTGCAAGCATCTTCTTTAACTAACATAAGCTACCGCTTCATGTCGCAAGTACACAAATAATCTTCACCGAGGACGGACTACTTAACACGGAGGTCGCCAGATATTTCACCAAATGCCGAAAGCCCTTTGACATTCCTTTGTCCACTAAAACCCTTTGTTTCCATCGGGTGAACTTGAAAATGGCAAGCACCTTTCTCGCCGACTTGAGATGAAAGCGACCAAGGGCTATAACTCGACTGCTGAGCTTCCGAACATCCTTGATACACCGAGGAGGCTTCATAGTGACAATGCCTTAATTTTCTCTCGATTGGCCTCTATACCCCCCTTTCGGTCACCATGAATCCTGTGAATTTGCACGCCTCACCCCGAACACACACTTGCTCTGATTCGCCTTCATATTGTTTTCTCGAGGTTGTCAAAGGTCTCCCCAAATCAACAAGATGATCATGCCCTTTGGTCTTCACAACCATATCATCAATGTGTAGCCTCCACATTCACGACAGCTAAAAACTTTATTCACCATCCGGCCGATAAGTGGCTCCCCGCGCTCTTCATGCCAAATGGCATCATTTTATAACAAGACAAACTAACTCCGCCGCTGAAAGTCGCCAAGGCCTTATCGCTCGCTCATCTTCACTTGATGATACCCCCGAATATGTATCAATGAAACTCAGAGCTCAAACCCCGCTTATAGCATCCACCAAATTGTCAATGCGAGGAAGGGGATAGCAATCCTTTCGACAAGCTTTATTCATTAGGTGAAGTCTACATTCTCAATTTGCCATTAGATTTTTAACCATAACGACATTAGCCAACCAGGTTGAATAATGTATCTCCTCAATGATATCGGCACTAAGCAGTTTCTCCACATCTTCCTTGATAGCTTGATCCTTTTCCGCAGAATATACCCTAAGCCGCTGTTGAATTGGCCTAAAAGATGGATCCACGCTGAGACAGTGAACGGCAACATCCTCGCTCACCACTCGATATCCTCCTCGCCTCCACGCGAACACATCCAAGCCGGCCCCGAGCCGCTTAACCAAATTAGCCCGAGCCTCACGACAAGAAAGCTTTGCCAATTTTTATCTTTCTCGCTCGGGGTAGCGAGTTTATGACCACTTCTTCCAAATTGCCTGTGCTTGAGTAAATTCGCCATCCCGCATTTAGAGCATATCACACTCCACTTTTTCTTCTTCCTCGGCTTGTGTTTCAGCGGCATCAAGCTGATCCAAATCCATATGCACCACTTGCTCGGCTTGTCCCCCTGACCCCAATGTCGACAAAGGACCAGCGACCTCCTCGCAACCTTCTTCATCTGGTACCAACCATACGTCAATAGCCTGCTTGAATTGTCCCCCCGACCCCAACGTCGGCAAAGGACAATTATCCTCCTCGCGACCACGCTGCTCATCTTGAACCAAGCCTTCACCGACCATAGCAATCGTTGACGGTCCCACAGTTACATGGGACTTTTCCTTGGTGCTAATGGTAATTTTTTGCTCGCCATCCTCCAAGGTCAACTTCTGCTTCTTCCTCTGACTATCACGCATATACTCTAGATCGCCTGGGGTTGACTTTCAAGACTCCCTACTCCCCGTCGGTGTAAAACTTAGCCCGCTGGTGAGGAATGGAAGCGACCATTTGGAACTTGGTCATGCTCGGCACCCCTAAAATGATATTGTAAGGGGATTTCAGGTCAATCATCATAAAGGTGATTTTCTCAGCCCGAGTGCGGCTACCTTCACCGATGAAGACTTCTAGCTTGATTGTACATTTTACGGGTACCTTATGATTTGTGAATCCCTCCAAAGTCCCCGCATAAGGCTTAAGGCGGTCATCGTTCAACTCTAAGCCTTGAAAGCATGAGTAGTACATCACATCCCTACAGGCTCCAGTATCCACCAAGATTCTGTGCACAACCCAACCATCGAACAAAGCAGAGACTATCAAGGACTGCTCCCCGGCCACACTACTTGCCAACTCACTGCGAGTAAACTGTATTGTTTCCTCTCCTGCTTACAACGTGATTGGGCGATCTATCACCTTTGACAAAGAATAGATCTCGCTTACGCCGAATTGGTGTGGCTCTCATCCATAATAACATTAATTACCCCTCTCGATCGGGTGCATCTCTTCGGGGAACAATCCTCCTGTTCCCACCATCTCTCTTGAACCGGTCCAACATGCCTTCATTGATCAACTTCTGAATGGCCTTTTTCAGCGGCCAACACTCTTCCGTTGTATGCCCATAATCGTCATGATAAGCACACCTCTTACTCCGATCCCTGGAATCCGCCGTCTCGGGATTCATACGTGGTGGTTGGGGTAACTCATCTCGAATTTCATACATGATGTCTTCCCGCAATGTATTAAGCGGGGTGAGGTCAGCCTCTCGAAGAAATTCTCTTGGGTGGTCATACCGCGACTTGCCTTTGTTGTAACCACCGCCCGTAGTCCGGCCATTACCCTGGGATTACCCCGAGCCTCGTGTTCTCCTTCTTTCTTGTCTTTCTTAGCGGTCTCACCCGCGCACCATTCTTCCCGAGCCCGCATTAACATTTACTGCCGTGTCTTGGGCTCCCTCATGCTCAACTCGATCTCAATCCTCCTTCTTTCGAGCAAACTGTTTCAAAACATAAAGTGACCTCGGCTCTGACAATTCAGGAACTTGCTCGAGCATCTTCGTAAACCGCTCTAAGTAATGGCGGTCGTTGATTCATTTGTTCCTTGTTTGACCTTAGACAAGTCAGCCCTTGTCTTTGCAATAGCTCCCGACGTCCCAAAATCTGCTAAGAATTTTGCTCGCAGGTCAGCCCAATTGTTTATAGATCGGCGAGGAAGAGCTCCCATCCAAGCTAATGCCTTCCCTTGTAATGCTCCTACAAAAGCTCAAATCTTCAATGCCTCATCTGATGTGACAAGACCTATCTGAGACTCAAAAAACATCAACCAATCTATCGCCTTTGTCTTCCCTATATACTCCTTGACATTTGGAAAGATAAGCCCTTGTACTGGAGGTGCATTCTCAATCCAAGGGGCCAAAGGACTAGCCGTTGTACCCAGAAAATTCTCATCTAAAGCATTGCCTTGCTCCCATGCCTCCATTCGGCGCTTTAGATCCTCAAACTCTTGCATATTGAAGGTTGTAGGCAAACCACCCGCGGTGAGGTCGCAACGTGGCACGGAGGGCTTGTGAGGGTCCCATAGCTCCCAGAGCTTGGGCGACGCCCACGGCCTGCGCCACCTGTGCCTGGGCTGCCCCTGTGAGCTAAGGCACTGGCTCATTAGCCACTAAATTTTTCTGGGCATTTGATTGTTGTAACTCCCGCCTTTCTTTAAACTGATATGACAGATGAACTTATGAACGTCTAGGAGAAGGTGTCCGGTTACGGCGAGCATGAGATCTCTTTGGGGATGGAGTACGATGACTGCGAGCATGCGATCTCCACGGTGATGGTGAGCGAGGACGACGGTAATGCGACCTTCGTGAGGAAGGCGATCTACGATTACGACGAGACTGTGCTGAATCGTCTCCCACGCGGGGTCCCAATTGTGAATGCACACTAGGTACAACTCTGTGACTAGCTCGGCCTTCTTGCTGATTGCGTCCCTTAGATTCCCGTTCACGCTGCTACGAGGGGACGTGTACTGGATTTAACTGATTTCCCCAGGTCCTCGACCCACTTGTTGCCTGACTCGGTGCAGGCAAACCAGGTAAGGGTTCCAACTCAATGGGTAAGGGTGGCTTACCCATTGCAATCAGCTGTAAATTTAACTGATGCATTTTCCCTAAGTATATCGCCCTCTGACGGAGAGCCTCCTCCCGAAACTCATTCGCCAAGCCAACAGCAGCTACGACACTCCTTGCCAATGAATCCAAACCTCGCCATTGATTAAGCTGATGACGAGCATCGTGAGGTGGTGGATTGTTACCAGACGGTAGGTTAAGACTTCGTGTTGCATGTACTTCTTCCTGATTAATGTCGTTTACACCATTAATGCTGTTCTCCGCCATAGCTAACACGTGATATTACCAAGAACAGAATTGCACGTTGGAAAATGTTTCGTTTCCCGGCAACGGAACCAACTGATACGTCCAAAATAATCTTAGACACACTGGGCTTCTTTAACTGGATATCTGGCTTTCAATCTATCCAAAATCAACAAGGCCCAACCCTGCAAACAAGCAAAAAACGATGAACTAGGCAGGGGCACTCCCTACAAAAGCCCTCTGGCGAAAGAATTAGCCAAAGAATCAACTGAATAAACAATTTGACAGAGTTTGGCCAAGTATTAAAATTCACGTACCTTCTTCCTATGTTTGGGAAGGGCTTTTATAGCTTGTGCCGGAGAGTAACTGCCCATTAAACATCAAGGCATGAATGGCGGGCATATTAACTGTCATATTAACTACCCAATTCATCATAACGGTAACATCATGGCAATGGTGGCGGGTTTCTCGGAAGTAACTGCTCACATTCAAGACAATCGTTACCTTTATAGACAAGCATGATAAACCCTGCTTGATGCATATTTGCCTGCTGGGTCACCCCCCAGCTCGCTGCACTCTTGCCCGCAGGGTATTAAGCCCCCAGCTCACAGCATAATTATGGTCGCTGCCCGTTTCCTCAATTTGGCATGGTTCGTAGAATGCACGTGCTTTGCTCATGACTGGTGGAAACGTGCCGGGCACGTGACTTGTATGTTGGGCCTATTGGGCCAGACAGTTCACAAGTTATCCACATGATAATTCTATATTATTTGTTCTTCTACTAATCTATATTTATTAATTAGTAATTACCAATCTATTAATTATCTATTAACTATTATTAAAACAGAAGTTATTGCTACCACATGACGACTTTCTGTTGAAAGCTTACAATTTTAAAGGAATTACGTGTTTCCACGTGTCACCTTCTTGTGAATGTGTAATTTTTTTCTTTTTTTTTACTGCCAAAAATTAAAACCTGATAGATTTTAAAACTGATGTCTTATTTATATATGGTAAACAATTTTAATTATTTTTTGTTGTCAAAATCGGTTAGTACAAAATAGATTTTATTTCATTTGATTTAGACGCGTTTCATTTGATTAGGACTCTAAATTTTTATAGTAAAAGTGTTTTTTGCAGATATATTTTACCCGTGCTCATAAATTTTAATATTTCAATTACATATTCATACGATCAACTTTGAATATTTACATTATTTTTAGTTTTTTTTCAAATTATTCAAATTATTTTTTTAACTATTTATTACATTTAGTAAATCATCGTATTATAAAAAAATTGCAAAAAAAAACTATTAAAACCGTGCATACGGTAATATATATATATATATATATATATATATATATATATATATATATATATATATATATATATATATATATATATTATTTTTTCCCTACCAAAAATTAAAATCGGAGCCTTCTTTATACATGGTAAAAGTTTTTTTTTTTATTTTTTACGATTTTGTGCTACCAAAATTGATTAATACCTGATATATTTTATAACATTTGATTTAAACGCGTTTCACTTGATTAGGACTCCAAATTTCTATGATAATTTTTTTGCGGATAGATTTTATCAATTCTAATGGATTTTAATCTTTCAATTACATTACTATATGATCAATTTTGAATATGTACCTTATTTTTTGGTTTTTTCAAATTATTTTAATTAAAAATTTTAATTATGTATTACAAGTTTAGAAAATCATCTTATTATAAACAACTTTTACAAAAAAAAAAAAAACTATTAAAACTATGCATATTGTACTAAATATATCTATATAAAGTCTTTTTTTTTTGCGGCCAAAAATTAAAATCGGATAGATTTTAAAACCGGTGCCTCCTTTATACATGGTAAAAGTTTTTTTTTTAAACCATTTGTTGTTGTCAAAATCGGTTAATACCATAGAGATTTTATAACATTTGATTTTAACATGTTTCAGTTGATTAGTACTCCAAATCTTCTTGGTAAAAATGTTTTTTTATGGTTAGATTTTATCACATTTGATTTAAACAAGTTTGATTTGATTATGACTCATCAATTCTCATAGTAGAAGTTTTTTAATTTTTAATATTTTACCAAAATTTGGTCAATTTAAAATAAATTTCATCCAATTTGATTAAACGTGTTCCACCAACACCACAAATAACCACTACGAAATAGCTTGCATAATCTATCTACAAAATTCGCAAAAAATTTTGGTTTGATGATTCAATGTGATCTCACGCTTTTTTATTTATCAATTAGTTATATGAACATCTTATTGTTGTTAGTTCATTCAATTAGCTTGCAAATTCTATTTACAAAATTAAATTTCAGAAACAACACTAAATCAACCGTGCATCACACGAATAATAACCTAGTTTTACAATATAACAAATTACCCTCATTAAAAAATTTCTTATAACACTTTTTAAAAATACAAAATAAAAAAATTAGTTGTGAATTCAATAATTTAATAATCTTTATCTTACTTTAATCATCTTCATCTTCATCAACAACCTCGTACAACACAACAATAAAACCTTATCCTCTCTCACCATTCATCTTTGCTTGCTTACCTCCTCGCACCATCTCTCTTTTGTTAGATTTATCCCGTAATGTGATCCATATGAATTAATAGTAAATAAAGTTTTAATATGTAAAGTGTCCCACTTCGATAGTTAAGTGGGAATAAAATTATGTTAAAGCTTGGGAGTTTTAAAGTGGTACTCCCTCTTCCTGTGCCTTTAAAAATTGTACATAATATATACATAATAATAGACACATATGTATATATTTTCCCTTTAATGGATAAACATCACTCCTTTATGTTTATCAATTTGTCATCCTTGTGGCGGTGGCTTGGAGGCTAAGGAAAATTGGTTTGTATGTATGGTTTCATCCGTAGGGAATATATATATTTTGAGAAAAGACTAAGAGAGAGCCTTCATAAAGAAATAGAAAAGAAAAAGGAAATTAAAGGGAAACTCTCCTCGCCATCAAGGAGAAATTAAAGTACAAGGCAAGGTCGAAAATTCCACTTTCCTTAACTGCTGTAAATTAAAGTTGACATCATGGATCCAGGTTAGTTTCCATTACATGTTTTTGTACATTAAATCGTGAGAATTATGTGTTCCAAGGTTTTGGGTTTTATTGAAGTATCACGAGTTTCTAGAAAATATTTTATGTTTGAAACTCATGCATGTATAAAAGTTTAACATGTGGTATCAGAGCTTAAGGTTGCGAACTCATAATTTCTTCTATTAAAGTGTCAATTATATTTTTACCTGTAAAGTTTGTACAGTAATTGTACATGTAATATTGGTTGCTCTTGTATTGTTTAAGAGCGAAATTAAAGTTTTGTGCAGTAAAGTTTTTGCGCAAAATTAATTGGGTGTTTAACACCGGTTATGTTGAATTTCAAGCTTTACCGAAAATTTGCAGAACAAATTGGATATTATGTTTTTATTTTCCAAATAAAAATTTTAATGTTCTGTTAAAGGCTTGAAATATAAAAGTATAATTTATTGTTAAGACATTAATAGCTTGTTAGTCACCAAAGTGGCCTGCCTGAATGGAATGTCTAACACATTAAATTAATTTTATGTCAGTTGTTCATGAGTACAGAGATGCCTCTAAAATGACAAGAAAAATTGATTGAACAATTGAGTTTATAGATTAATTGCTAGAAGGTCGTCCAAAGACGGACCATTGCAACTAGTCTATAACGCTAAAGGGACTAATCATTGTACCTTGGTTAAATAGGGTGTATATCAAAAGATAGACACTTATTTGACTATTGTATGTTATGATTGTCCATTAAAGTCTCTATCGTATGGCATCGATTAAGTTGTTTATGTGTTTAAGGCTTACTCAAAGGTGAACTTAAATACATGCTTAAAGTTCATGACAGTTTCTGAATTTATTAAAGTCAACTCAAAGCACTAATGGTTGAGCATGTATAAATGTTTTGCAGCTTCATTAAGTCTTTTCGCATATGGAAGTTCAGTTGTTAAGTTTAACGGGCTAAACTATGCTGACTGGTCTGAACAAATCCAGTTTACTCTGGGTGTCATGGATCTAGACATGGCTATAGTATCAGATGAAAAGCCCGCCCATTACAGACTCAGCTCGAAGATGACAAATCCATTTATGGGGCTTGGGAGCGGTCTAACAGGTTGAGTTTGAACCTTATGAAAATGACTATGGCTGAAAGTATTAAGCCATCGATGCCAAAGACTGAAAATGCTAGAGAGTTCATGCTGAAGGTTAAAGAATATTCCCAGTCAGATCTTGCTGATAAATCCATTGTAGGCAATCTCATGGGTGAATTGACTACAAAGAAATTTGATTGGTCAAAGTCAATTCATGATCATGTAACAGAAATGTCCAACCTAGCAAAGAAAGTTGAAGACTATGGAATGGATGTGAGTGATAGCTTTTCTTGTACGCTTCATAATGAATTCCCTTCCTCGCCGATTTTGGCTGCCTGTGAATTACAACACCATGAAAGATAAATGGAACTTTAAAGAGTTAAAGGCCATGTTAGTACAGAGAGAAGGGAGATTAAAGAAAATAAAAGATCACTCCATTCACCTCACACCTATGATGGTGCTAGCAGCAGAAGAAGTTCAAACCAGGTTAAAAGGACAAAGGCAAGAAAAGTGATAAGGCCCCAATAAAGGTTTCTGAGGGCCAAATCAAGAAAAAGAAAGTTAGGTGTTTCTTCTGTAACAAAGAAGGACACGTAAAGGCCGATTGTCCTAAACGAAAGGAATGGTTCGAAAAGAAAGGTACATATTATGTTTCTGTGTGTTTCGAATCGAATCTTATAGAAGTTCCTATTAATACCTGGTGGTTAGATTCTGGTGCAACTACTCATGTGTCTCATGTTGTGTGGATTCAAGACGATCCAAACCCATAAACGAAATGAACAAGATTTGTTTATGGGAAACGATGAAGGCAAAAGATAGAGGGCATAGGGACTTATAGGTTGCTTTTTGGACACCGGGTGTCATTTAAACCCGAAAGATGTCTCTATGTACCGAAAGTGCCGAAATCTTGTTTCAAGAGGGAAGCCGGATATAATAGGTTATCGCTTTGAGATTTGTAAGGGCGCTTTTTGTTGTACAAAGATAACTCGCTTTTGTGGGTCGTGAAAGTTGTGTGACTCACTTTATCGCTTAAATCTCAACAACGATTTTGTCAATCTTTGTTTCATGTTGAAAGTAATGTGGGCATTAAACGTAGTACACCAAATGAAAGTTCACTACTTGTGGCATCAAAGATTGGGTCACATTTCCAAAGAAAGGTTATCGAGGTTGATGAAAAGTGAAATTCTTCCTCAATTGATTTTTGTGACTGAATGTATGTGTGGATCAGTATTAAAGGAAAGCAGACTAAAAACCAATGAAAGAAATCAGCCACAAGAAACACTCGCCTTGGGTCGATACACACCGATATTTGTGGTCCTTTGACGCTCCAAGTTGGAGCGGCGAACAAGATTTCATTACCTTTATTGATGACTACTCACGTTATGGTTATGTTTATCTACTACATGAAAAGTCTCATTCAAGCTGAACATCCTCGAGGTGTTCATAAATGAAGTGGAAAGGCGCTAGATAAGAAAGTGAAAATAGTGAGATCGATAGTGGTGAATATTACGTAAAATTTACTAAAAGGGACAATGTCCAGTCCATTTGCAAAGTTCCTTGAAAGTCGTGGCATTTGTGCACAATATACAATGCCCTGACTCCCTCACAGAATGGTGTTGCCGAGAGACTAAATCGTATTATTAATGGATATGGTTAGAGTATGTTAAATGATTGTTCCTTACCCCTATCAACGTGGATGCATGCATTAAAGACCGGCTATCTTCCTCATAGGTTCCTAGTAAAGTTGTCCCTAAAACACCCATGAAGTTATGGGATGTGTAGGAAACCCAGCTTGAGGCATCTTCATGTTTGGGGTTGCCCAATGAAGTAAGAGTATATAATCCACATGAAAAGAAACTTGATGCTGTGACGTCAAGTGGATATTTTATTGGCTATCCCGAAAAGTCTAAGGGGGTATAGTTCTATTGTCCTAACCATAGTACGAGAATTGTTGAGTCGAAATGCTCTGGTTCATAGAAAATGGCTCAATCGCTGAGTGGGAAACCACGTGAAATTGGCATTCAGAAATTTGTAAATGTCATTACTCGATATTCTCCGAAGTTGTTGTTCCAATTGTGTATCACTACCAAACAACATACCAAGACAACAAAGTTAATGTTCAAAACCCACAAAATGAGAATATTATAGATGAATCCAACATACCAGCAAGATATTAATGAACCACAACAGAAGTAGCATTAAGACGATCCAGAAGGCGTAAAAGATCGCCTTATTCCCTCGATGACTATGTGGTGTATAATGTTGAGCATGAATGCGACGTGAGCATTAATAAAGATTCAGTCTCATTTAGTCAAGCAGTGAATAGTAACAATTCAGAAAAGTGGATCAATGCCATGAAAGAAGAAATTAAGTCGATGTATGACAATGACGTTTGGGACTTAGTAGAGTTACCTGAAGGTTCTAAAAGAGTCGGTTGTAAATGGGTCTTTAAGACCAAACATGACTCAAAAGGTAACATCGAAAGGTATAAGAGCCGACTTGTAGCTAAGGTTTATACATAAGGAAGGCATTGACTATAAAGAGACCTTCTCCCCAGTATCAAAGAAGGACTCTTTAAGAATTGTTTTGGCTTTGGTAGCTCATTATGATTTAGAGCTTTACCAATTGGATGTTAAAACCACTTTTCTAAATGGTGAGTTGGAAGAGGAAGTTTATATGGAATAACCAGAAGCGTTTGTGGCCACAGGAAAAGAAAATTTAGTGTGTAAATTAAAGAAGCCAATATATGGACTGAAACAGGCCTCCCGTCAATGGTATCTGAAATTCAATAATACCATTACATCTTATGGCTTCACGGAGAACACCGTTGATCAGTTTATCTACATGAAGGTTAGTGGGGAAAATTCATACTATTGGTCTTGTATGTCGATGACATATTGCTTTGCCGCAAATGATATTGGAATGTTACATTACGTAAAGGAATTTCTCTAAGAACTTTGAAATGAAAGATTTAGGTGAGGCGTCCTATGTGATAGAATAGAAATATTCCATGACAGTCACATGGATTGTTAGGATTGTCTCAAAAGGCCTATATTGATAAATTTCTAAAAAGATTCAAAATGGAAAATTGTTCGGCTGAGATAGTCCAATGCAAAAAGGGGACAAGTTCAGTCTAATGCAATGTCCCATAAATGATTTGGAACAGAAGGAAATGAACTCTATTCCATATGCTTCGGTGGTTGGGAGCTTAATGTATGCACGCACTTGTACTCACTCGACATATCATCGCCTTTGTTGGAATGCTGGGTCGATATCAAAGTAATCCCAGAATAGACCACTGGAAGGCCGCAAAGAAAGTTCTTCGGTACTTATAAGGCACCAAAGATCACATGCTCACTTACAGGAGGTCTGATCACCTCGATGTAATCGATTATTCGTGATCGATTATGCCGGATGTGTTGACTCAAAAAGTCAACATTTGGCTATTTGTTCCTTTTTAGCCAAGAAGGAGCTTGTCTCATGGAGTGGAAAGCAAGCCGTCATTGCTACGCCCACTATGGAAGCCGAATTTGTGGCATGCTTGAGGCCACTGTTCATGGATTGTGGTTGCATTTTATCTCGTGGCTTGGAATTGTAGATAGTATAGCTAAGCCACTGAGAATTTATTGTGATAACTTCGCAGCTGTTTTCTTCTCAAAGAACGACAAGTACTCCAAATGTGCTAAACATATGGAATTAAAGTACTTGGTTGTTAAAGAAGAAGTGCAGAAACAAAGAGTGTCTATAGAGCATATGTTGGTCCACAATAATGTTCAAATAGGCTTAAGGGGGGGGGGCTGAATAGCCTATGATGCCAATTTAAAAACTTTGGATATATATAAAGCATAGTTTTAGAGGCATTTGCAGTTTAGCGTGTTGAGCATACCTTCCGGTAGAGGCTATCGGTAGACTTGCTCTAAGCATAAGTATCAACTCTGCCGGTAAACTGCCAGATAAATCAAAAGCCGGTAATAAAGAATTTAAGCAGCGGAAAGTAAAGAGGCTTTATATTTGGAGAAGTATTAAGTGGCTGTACACGAATATATGATCAGAACAACAACACACTTAATACTTCTTTCAAATGCATACTTAGGAAATCAATTAGAGAATAACTTTTCTAAAGATAAATCAATTTGTGAAAGACTCATAGATATATAAGGACTGAGGGATAAAGTATTTGTAAGAACATATGAATTTATTCAAAAATAAGTTATGTATTACATCAGTCTAAATATTTTATGTACAGTTTCTGGCTTTGTCCTCCCAAACCACAATCCTTACTTAATTATCCATTCATGAATATTTAGACAAGAGAGGGAAATAGGAGACCGTAATGAGAAACCGTTATGAGAAGAGATTTTCAAGGTCGTTCGATAAAAGATACTGAACGATTGAGTGCAAAGCACTCGCCTTCCGTGATGAATGATTATTGCACAATCAACAACATTTGTATTGAATACAAATCTGAAGATATGAATGCAATATCTACAGACATCTCTTCATTTTCTTCAAACATTATCTAACATCAATCTTCTGATCTTGATCTCTGTCTTATGAAGTTTATGATAATTCTCTTCTCTTCTACCAAGCTTTTCTTCCTAGTAATCCACTGAGAGTGTCTTACTAAGATCTCGATGAGTTTGCAATCTGCCCTCGAGATCCGAGATGCGTTGGTGAGGACGATCTCGTTGTAGATCTCTTTCTATGAAGCTCTTGAGGAGTTCTGATTTCAACTTCGCTGGTGCGTGCGTATCGCCACTCGTTGCTCATCATCCGCATTATCGTTTTTGTCTTAGGTAAGAGAGAGGATTTATATAGACTGGAGTCAATGTGATCGTTGAGAGATGAAGATTTGATGTTTCTATCCGTTTAGAGATATAGTTGTTGAAGTCTATCGGATAGAGATTTTTGTCCATAAGATCTTTTGACTGCTTGGGGCAAAGATTTAGTCCCAGTAGATCTTGGAACTTGTTGTCTCGTCGATGTGTTGATAAGTTTTAAAAAGTAGGTCCGATGCATGCCTGTCGCCGTGGTCTGTTCAATAAAGTAATTGTTTTTTGACTTTATCAGACCACGTGAGTGAGAGAAAGTCTTGTAGCTTTAAATATGGCAGGCTTTCTGAGACTTGAACATATGTTGTCTTGATTTGAATTGCTTCTAGTCTTTTCTCTCAGAAGACGTGTAGAATTAGGCTTGCTGGAATGCTTCTGCTGGAACAAGTCTTCCGATTCAGAGAACCGATGTCTGGTGTGAACTTTTTAACTTGTAGCATGTCTTATGGTGAGTCTTTAAGATGTTCTAATCTTATCACCGAAGGCTTTTGACATAGCCGCAAGTCTTCCTGCTTAGTGCCCTCCAAGTGTTGGTCCGTTTGATCATCATGTAGGAAGGTAGGACTTGATCAGTCGCACCTAATCTAATAACTATGTGATGGTCACACGAGTTGCCACGCTAACCGATACGCTGCACCTTTTAGCCACTCATGATAACTCACTTGTTATAGGGGCAAGCAAATCAACATATATAGAATATGCAAGGTGATAAGTAAATTATCAAGAAGCACATTCCAACAATCTCTTCCTATTTGCTTGGAACCATTACAAAATGACATATACAAAGCACTAAAGCATTTATCAAGACATAGTAATAACATGTCCACAATAAATAATAATTTTATCACAAGACATGTCCTATGTTGATACTTACATAAGGGATGGCTTTTGTATAGTCTACTATTGTTATTACAGACTCGATAAATCAAAGTACTGAACAGGTAACGCAATAGTAAAAACAATTTAGATCACTTAGTATTTTTGAAAGAGGTTTGAACAAGATCTAAAAGGTTTTAGAGTTCTTACTTGCACATAGATTTTATAAATTAAAAGATTGTTTTGGCAAGTAAGAGTAGCAAATCCTTGAGTAAATGTATATCTTTGAAGGTAGTTCAATAAGGATTGCTTGTAATACCATTTTAGAAAACTTTTATGGTTCTGTTGAAAGTAAAAAGTCTCTGTTGAAAGTAAGACTCAATAGAGGGTTTTTATTTCAAGCAAAAACTTTCAACAGAATTGCCACAAAGGCTGGGCATGATTCACTAAGAATCAGCTTAGGGAAATGATTGTCACATTGTGTGTGTTTTCCATTTGCTCTGGTTCTTGGTCCAACGATTAGAGTATGTCATACTCCTCCTTATGTCATAATTCTTCCTAGAAATGTCATAGCGATATAGCGATATGTCATCATTAATCTCTCCTCCTTAATGGTTGCAAGTAAAAAGAAGTATACTTGAAGGGCGGTTGCAAGCAAAGATAAGGAAAGATACTAGAAGAGATGGACAATTGATAGAGAAGATGACAAAAGAGAATACGCTAGATAATGCAGGAAAGTACTAGAAAGATTTAAAGAAAATAGTACAAACTAATTTGAATCTCTAAAACTACCAGTGCTAGAATCTAAAGAATAGTTTCTATCCTGATCCGAAAAAATTCTGTTGCCAAACAATTCTTGAGTGATCAGCAGGTCTCCAGTAACAGGAAGATGTTCATCCTCGTGGATAGTAGAACAAATGGGATGAAAGGAGCATAGGAAATAGTTGATAATTCGAGCATACATGTGAATGCCAGACCCATTTACTTGTCTTTGTACGACTGATCGACAGATGAGGGAGAAGACGACTTCAGACTAATTGATGGGATGAGAATCAAGAACAACAATGGTGAAGTTTTGAAGTCTTCGGTGTTGCTTGCTAAGCCGCTTCGTGAAACGAAGGCATTGACTGAAATTTCACCTGATTACAGCATATCAGGGATAATTGTTGATGTCCCATGTACTGTAGTCATCGCGAGAGTGGTGGCCAGTACGATGAAGCCAAGAGTCGTTCAGAGTCCGATCGATAAGGGATTCAGGTCCAGCAGAGGGAAGCTGGAAGACTCTTGATAGGCTTTCTGCATTGAGAACAACTTCGGTGCCTCGAATGCGACCTTTGAAGCTGGAACCATCTCTTGCCAGTCGCATCTTTGAATAGAACTCATCAACTAACTTAACATAACTTAACTTAACTTAACTTAGCTTAACGTAACTTAACTTAACTTAACTTAACTTAACTTAACTTAACTTAACTTAACTTAACTTAACTTAACTTAGCTTAACGTAACTTAACTTAACTTAACTTGACTTAACTTAACGTAGCTTAACTTAAATTAACTTGACTTAACTTAACTTAACTTGACTTAACTTAACTTAACTTAACTTAACGTAACTTAACTTAACTTAACTTAGCTTAACGTAACTTAACTTAACTTAACTTAACTTAACTTAACTTAACTTAACTTAACTTAACTTAACTTAACTTAACTTAACTTAGCTTAACGTAACTTAAGTTAACTTAACTTAACTTAACGTAACTTAACTTAACTTAAGTTAACTTAACTTAACTTAACTTAGCTTAACGTAACTTAACTTAACTTAACTCAACTTAACTTAACTTAACTTAACTTAACTTAACTTAACTTAACTTAACTTAACGTAACTTAGCTTAACTTAACTTCACTTAACTTAACGTAACTTAACTTAGCTTAGCAGCAGAATCTCAACTTAACTTAACGTAACCTAACTTAACTTAACTTAACTTAACTTAACTTAAGCTTCTTAACTTAACTTAACTTACCTTAACTTAGCTTAACTTAACTTAACTTAGCTTAACGTAACTTAACTTAACGTAACTTAACTTAACTTGACTTGACTTAACTTAGCTCAACTTAACTTAACGTAACTTAATTTAACTTAACTTAACTTAGCTTAACGTAACTTAACTTAACTTGATTTAACTTAACTCAACTTAACTTAACGTAACTTAACTTAACTTAGCTTAACTTAACTTAACTTAGCTTAGCTTAACGTAACTTAACTTAACTTAACTTAACTTAACTTAACTTAACTTAACGTAACTTAACTTAACTTAAGTTAACTTAATATAAAAACACGCTATGCGTATTGGCGAAATGTTATAACTTAACTTAACGTAACGTAACGTAAGTTAACTTAACTTAACGTAGTGTAACATTACTTAACGTAACATAACGTAACTTAGCGTAACGTAACATAACGTAACTTAACGTAACGTAACGTAACTTAACGTAACTTATGTAACTTAACGTAACGTAGTTAACTTAACTTAACGTAACGCAACATAACAACTTTACGTAATGTAACATAACTTAACATGACTTAACGTAACGTAACGTAACCACTTGTCTCAACCTCGGGCCTCTGGGTTTTACTAATGCTGGTTGGTCCGGATTTTTCTTAGATTTGGTTGCAGTCCAACCAGTGGTTTGATCACTTCGGTCCACCAAAGGTTGGCTGTCATTAACAACTTTCTTCCCCCAAGAAGTACTACATTGTGAATATGGGGTTGCGGAGTGCACATTCACATAAGTTTTATGGGCTTGCGGGTGTTAATAATCAAGTGTTCTGTTTCCTTTCAACTTATTGTTTTATCAATTTAATTACGTAACGTAACGTAACGTAACTTAACGTAACCACTTGTTGATCAATATCTTTCAGCTTCCTCGCTTCCAAATTAAGCCTAAGTGAGTCGGTGACGGCAACGATGCATGTTAATTCAATCTCTCACCCATGCGTAGAACACGCTCACACTTTTTTTAATTAAATTAAATTAAAGAAAAAGAAAAACTATAAATTTACTAAATTAAATTAAAGATAAAAACTATAAATTAAAAGTATAAATTAAGAAAAAAATCAAATAAAACTGTTTTTTATATTATGCATCATGCACACACACTTTAATAATATTATATTATGCATTATGCACACACATTTTAATTTTTTAAATTAAATTAAAGATAAAAATTATATACTAAGAATTGGTGGTGATAATAAAATAATAAAAAAAATATTATAGGATCATTTTCTCTAAAAATTAAAACCCCTCCACCGCCAACCCCAAAATCCCCAAATATTCACATTACCGCCAAAATCTTCCCTTAGTGAAATCCCTAAATCAACTATCCATATCCAAATCTGTTCATTCCAAAGCTGCCCCTTCATCTTTTCTTCTCCGGCGAATCACCAAGCCCCTACATCCCCAGCCGCTCTTCCCCAAAATCGAAGACCCAATAATGGAAGGTCTCCCAAGCAGCTGACTTAATCCTCCATATCCACCCCATTCATCTTCTCGCCATAGCCCAGTCGGCTTCACCAAATACTCCACACCCACCATGGCTGGCCACTATTCCTACACCATCTACAAACCCAGCCGCCATCTTCACAGTCGGCCCCTGTTCGTGCCCCTTCAAATTATTCACCCATGTCTGTCCCAGCTAAGAAGTTTGGATAGAAGGTACAAGAATTGCAATTTTTATTTGTTAATTATCTATCAATCGAAGGTGTTATTCATCTATGTTTGACTCAAATATCTAGTGTTCATTTGGTACGCAACAATGGTTGTTCAATTCAATGTTTTTGAAGTACGAATTTCATTCCATGATAGATCAAATAGCAGGGAGAGTAACTATTATGTTTCTGCAAGCCATAAAACTTTAAGGAGATTTAGACCTTGGTGATGTTGTTTACATTAGATGAGTGTGAAATACTGTTAAAATTAGATCCGTGATGGGTTGTAAAATGGCCATACACAGTGCGTGAACAGGAATAAAAACTTTGTGCTCTTCTGTTTCCTTGCGATGGTTTGGTGTGCAGGACAGAGAAGATAATCCAGAATTCTCAGGGCTCCTTACATAGGGATAGATAGGTCTTGTAGTCTCTCCCCAAGTGTAAATATTGTTTGTATTTTAAGGAACTCCCCTGCTGAATATTCAAGGAGATTGAAGAGCTATACTTTGGATAATTCCTTCTTTTTTTGTTGGAGGAATTCTTTTCTTCGTCATCTGTAATGAATCATGTTTCTTAACATCATCTTTGTCTTTTATCAAAAGAAACTGTTGCTTCTTGAACGCATAGTTTCCTTTTCGGTTTTTGTGGTTCACACTGTTCCATTATAAGAGCTTGTCCATTGGGTGACTAGATTTTGCCCATTTAGCGGATAGTTGTTTTTATAATTGAAGTATCTCTTTAACTCCTTTATGTAATTTGATTACAATGGATGTGATTGGAACCACAATGTTGTTTTGACTTTATCAATGAACTTGTGTTGAATCCTAGCACTTTACATCAATACTTAAACTATCCCTTGCTTATTTTGAATTCTATTTACATTTTAGTTATGAAATGAGTGCAGATGCTGATTAATGGACCACAGAATGCATTGACTTCTGATACTTTTGGCTTCATTTCTTTTTATATTCTATTGGTTTTACTTGAAAGGAAAGGGCTCCTTAATGGAGTGAATCTAAATGCATATGCTCCCTTTGGGGACTAGTTTATGTTGGCAACCCAATCTTGTTTGTTTCCGAACAGTTGTTGTGGATGTACTGTAGTAACTGTACCATAAACTTCTGTTTTGCTGTAACTGTACCATAAACTTCTGTTGGTGCTCTTGGCGCCATCTGGCACAACTGATAACTAGCTGCCAGTTCTTGCTGAACTTTTTGTTACATAGAATAGACCAACCAATATTCATTCAGGCCTAGGCTTTGCAAGTGCAACAATCACCAATGACAATGACTATGCACCCTTTATAGGTCCAGCATATCTTTCCTACAATTATCCTGCCACAGTTTGATACTCCATTTCAATAGTTACTTAAAGTCTTGTTTACCTTGGCCCTTAGTATATGTGGTTCAGAGCCAAAGGGTCGTGTTCTTGACTCCATCTACTTCCTTTATCACCTTTTCCTTGGCTGTTAGTTAATGTTATTTCAATAGTTTTCCCCAAGTGTAGACACCCCAAATCACTTCATTACGATGAGGTTCGAAAGCAGGTTTCTCACTAAGCTTAATGTGTTGTTGCCTGTGGTTTATTGAACGGCTGGTCACTCGTTACTGGTCTAGTTTGAGGGTTGGGTTATACTTGGAACAAGTACCTCATTAG
>JABEVN020003018.1:0-19658 GCA_013146195.2 Codonopsis lanceolata
TAACCTTGGTCGAAGCTTTTTTTCTTGCTACAAAGATCCTTTAGTATCACCGGAATCATCTTTTTATTTGTTGTTGTTTTCTTTCGCTTCCATTTTCTCTAGCTTTAGCCGGTGAATTTCTTCTTCTCGTACAAGATCTTTTCGATGTACCAAAATTTTTCTTCTGACATGCATTTCCTCCATTTTTTGTTTTTGTTTTTTCTTTTTTGTTTTTGTTTTTGCTTTTGTTTTTGCTTTTGCTTTGTTTTTGTTGTTGGTTTTTGTTTTTTTTGTCTTTTATTCTCGCATGCCCTGCCGCTTTTCTTTATTTGCATGCTTATTACCTCTTTTTTTGCTCTATTTTTTTTTTGTTTTTTTTTGTTTTGTTCGCCTTCGATATACTTCCGATCTGTTAGATTTCGGCACTGTTTGGCCCTTTTTGAAGCATTCCTGACTTTATTAATGATGCTTATGCATGTCCTATTTATGCCTAAATGATGTAATTGAGTAATGATGCATGAAATTTATTTTTACGATGCATGATTAAACTAGTGGTCACTATTTGACCTTACCATGCATGATTTATACTATAAATGCAAATGGCTATATGATGCATGCTTATGTCCGCAGGGATAGTAAATGCCATAAGAATATTTATTTTCATGGTTGGTGGCATATTATTTTCTTTTTAGCGCACCCCTAATGCAGCTTATTGGGTAATAAATGCACATGATGAATGTATGTATTACTTTATTTAATGCAAATGTGATACCTAAAAATTATAGGATGCCTATTAACATGATTCATGTATATTTTCCTATTTTATCATGCATGCAACAATGCAAAATGTAGTATATATCTTTAAGATGCAAAATGCATTTATAATGCTTAAATGCAAAAACATTTATTTATATGCAAGACAATACATATAAAAAAAATTTCTTTATGTTTTTTTTTTGTTTTTTTGTTTGTTTGTTTGTTTGTTTGTTTGTTTTTTTTTGTTTTTGAAAACATGTACAAATATTTACAATGCAATATAATTTATATGATGAAAATAAATAAACACATGCGACTCAAAACGCACGCACAAAGCAAAGCTATACCGACCTAATCTGTAATGGCACGTCAGATCCCCAAGATGGATTTTAAAGGAATATACCTTCTGTTCGAACAGATTTTCCTTTCCTTTTTTTTGTGATATGCGGGGAAAGGAAAAGCGATACCTCCTTGGCCATATAATTGTTGCGTATACTTGACATATGGCTATTCTCAACTCCCCTGATTTTTCTTCATAATCAAACAGGGGCCGTGAATGATCGAATCCAAGTCGTCTGGTCTGCTTTCAGACAATGGCAACGCAGATGATGAATAGGACGAGGACACTTCGGTGCTTCTCATTCCGATGAACCGAGCCTTGGCCTTGTGTAAGAAGTATATAGGCCCCACGGCGACGCCTGTGCATCCGATGGATCAAGCCCCGGCTTAAGTTGCAAATGAAGGATAGTTTTGGGGAAACAAAGGGGTAGAGGCAATAATAGATATGTACGTGCAATTAATGCATAACCTAAATTTCTTTAGCAATTATTCCTGTTGCACCTAGACCCGTAATATTATATTTTAGTGTTTTATTGCGAGCTTATGTCATGGTTTTTTCTTTCTGTCGAGCCGAGCCCCTGCGTGCTCCGAAGATCGGAGGTAAGATGTCGAGGTTTCAAAGAGTGCATTCTCTCTCTCCTTATTCTCCCCGATATATATTTTTTTGTGCTCTAATTTTTGTCTAGGTCAGCCTTTCTGTTTTTCAAATTTCAATGAAATCTTATTTCTTCTTTATATTGTTTTATTATTCTTCTTTTTTTTATTATTTTTTTTATGCCCTAACTTTTGCCTAGGTCCTTTTCGGTTTTCGCCTCAATGGCCGAGAGGAAGATTCTCGGATGGAAGGTCTCAAGCATAATACCTTTTAAACTCATTGAGATTGGAGGGTCGAACAAGGTCTTCTTTTCCTCGCTTGTGGGGAGTATGTATCTCCGACCGGATCCTTTTGACAATATACTCAGCACATCGTGGAAGAGAGGGGTAATAGCCTTTGATAAGTAGCCCCCAAAGATTTTTAGCCTGACAAGACATGACATGATAGCAAGAAGGTCCCCGGGGTGGTGAATGGGTCTTTTTGGTCTCCTCACGCTTTGATTTGACTATAACTCAAGATGCCATTGATGAAAAAACTGTTGGCTTGGGAATGATCACTATATTGGACAAATTAGATCGTATTTTTTTCTTTCATCTTTTTTTACTCTTTTTTTGTGTTTTTTTTACTACTTCTTCTCTTTTTTTTTTTCTTTATTATTATTATTTTTTCGAATGAAGTTGACGTGTCGTTTATGCTTTTTTTTTTTCAACTTGTAGTGACCATTCCGCTTGATTTGGAGCTTTTGTCTGATTGGTCGAGCATCCCGACATGAGGGTCCTGTCACATGGCCGGGTCTACCCCCCGACACATCTTCATGGGACCGTAAGCATGTCCACGAACTTTTCGAAGAGATCCATGGGTGTGTTTTTGAGCCTCGTGTAGTTGCCGATTTCGACTTCTTTTGATTTCATTGTCTAGCCCCGCATTGATAGTGGATCGGCCTCGCTGTTGTTGATGATGTGTCTCCGGCTCTCACCGACTTTACAAGCTCAAGCAAATAATTTTTATCTTTTGGGTCCTATTAAATGACTCATTATTATAATTATTTAATGTGTCTTTTAATGCAGTGCAACTAAGAAATAAGCAAAGACGCTTAGATTATTATTAAAAGCACACCGCATGGTTTATTACATTATTGAGGACCCGGCTGAGATCCTCATTTTAGGGAGCGGATTGGTAGATGACCAAACCGTAAGGCTAGGGAAAGGAATAGGGGTAATATATCCAAGTAGTCCACCGTGTCCGCTGGTGTCAAAAGTGGGCCGCCGTAGTATACTAGTTCTCGCAGAGGCTTATTAGAAATGGACTCAAACTCGCCAGGAGCTCTTCGTGATTAGCACCTCCGCCTATCATGCCCAGAAGTTGCCATCAACCTCAATCATGTTGATTTGAGGTAGGGTTATTGATTATATTTGGTCTGGGAGTGGGCTTTTCAATAACCTTATCATCTATAAGATCCCGAATAGCATTTTGAGCCGATAACATTTATCTAAGTGAGGTGACCACCGCAATGATGATATTCACAAAGATCGGGCATGATTCCAGGTCCCGGGTGGGGTCCGTGGCTTATAATTTTCCATGGGCTTTAACACTCTCAGGCCATTAGCCCCTCAGATTGGCTGCATCGAGGCCCGGCAGCCTCATCATAATGACGGTTCGATTTCGAATTTCTCGGACCATTATTCCTCCGATCAGGTTGACAGACCTATCCGCCTCCATAAGACCATGGAACAAGGCCATAATTTTGGGTAGAAAAGGGGGCTCGATTTCCTACCACATTGACATCAGCTGGGCGCGGTGTGGCTGCGTCTGTCCTTCCCTTTAGAATAACTGAAAGAGGTAGGAGGCGTATTGACTTGTAATTGGCCAAATCGCGTATATCATCATCAATACGAGCGCCTATCTCTACTATTTCTTTAAAATTGGTGTGTGGAAGGTACCGCATGTGTTCCGTGTAAATGGGTCGGAGGTTTTGATAAACATTCTAAGATGACTCTACTGGATCGGTCTCCAAAGGTTCAGCTAATTTTCTTTTTCCACCGATCGCGAACTCAAAGATGTGCTTTTTTTCCTCTGGTGCACGACTCAAGGTCCCTTCTATTTTCTCGGATCGGTGTTGTCTTTGTACCTTTCCAGAACGCCGCCTATTTGTCCCACGTATTCATGGTGCCGCTATCGACAACATTAGCCATTGTTTGGCGACCTTATTAGGTGAGGTGAAAATTGGAAGCCATAGCCTCAAAGCTAGCTCCCACTTGGCGCGTGCCGTGGAATAAGATTTTAAGTGGGATATGTGGCATCCAAATCCCATCAAATTTTTCTATGCTCCGCATTTTGAATTTGAAAGGCACATCGCCGCAGTTGTAACGCCGGTCTCCAGCAGTAGAAAATTTTCCCTTGGCTGAGAAGCTTGAGTATCATAGTCTTTATATTTTCCACTTCCGGCCTCTATTTTGGTGGCTGGGGAGTTGGATTTTGGTATATACCGGTGTCAAGTTAGGAAGGTTGGGTTGTTTTCCTCGTCGCGTGTCCGTAAAGGTTTTGGTGATATGGATATTGGGTGGATTCGGGTGGATAAGGATTCCGGGCCGGTGGTACTTGGGTGGATATGGATTTTGGGTTGGTGGATTTTGGGTAGGTGGATTTTGATGGTTTGATTGGCGGCAGATCATTATAAGGTAAATAAGTGGTAACTTGGTCTTTGGCGGGTTATAATTTTGTGGGTCTATATTTGGGTCGTGCAGCTGGGTTGGTTAAGGAACAGGAGGTCATTTGGGCTTGGGGAATTTTGGTGCTTCGAGGAAGGATACGAGGGATATGACTCGCAAGGGGTTGATATTTGGGTAGTAGGGACTTGGTGGAGGATCGGGGATTGGGGAGTTGGGTTTGGGAGGCACGTGGGATGTTGATGTTTCTCGGGACCTGTAGGGAAGAATTCACCTCACCACCGGGCTTTGACCTTGTATAAGACTTGCTATTTGGCTTAGCAAACGCTCATTTCGCATCCGCATTCTGGTCTAGCCATTGTTGCATTGCCGAGTTGGAGTATATCCCTGAACCCCGAACTGCATCTATATCTGACGCTTCATCCGCTATGATATTGCTCGGATCTGCTTCCTTTGAACTACTCGCCTTTGTCTGATCCGGATATCGATACCTTCTCGTCTCGATTTACGCTTACTTTCCCGTATCAACCGGCCAAGATTATCTCGCTTTGCCAAATTTGGGGCTGTGTTTCGAGGAAAATGGGTTATGGAAGTATCGTGAGGTCGGGTCAAGGCTTTTTGGGTTTGGAGTACACGCCGCCTTTATTAGTATATTTTATTTTAATTGTTTGCCCTACAATTGACCGGATAAACACCGCTTTATTTTGATTCGCCTCAGACTTTATCGAACAAGTGATTTTTTCTCCGCAGTATATGACCAACGTATTCCACCTGCGCTTTCGACTCCCTAGACGGATCGTCCCAGCGGGGCCTATACTTTTCCAGATCCACCATCCGAAATGGTCTAGGTCGAGCATTTGAAAATTATAAATCAGCCCCTGTTTGTTGTTTATATTTATATTCTATATTTTTTTTGTGCGCACTTATTATGTATATATATATATTTTTTTTAATTTTTTTTTGACCTTGCGCATTTTTTTTTTGTATATTCTTTTTTTTTTTTTGTGTTTTTTTTGTATATATATATTTTTTGACAGGGGCCGATTCACGATTCAAAATGCAAAAACCGGCTCAAATGAAGTTTCCCGAGAATCTATATGCATTCTAGCGTTGGCTCACGCAGGGGTAGGCCGGCCATGGTGTAGGATAACAGCGAATATAGCTATATGTATGTGCGTGTGTGTGGTATCTAGAAAGCAGTAAAATCTTTATTTATTTACAGATATATAAACAGAAAAATAAAACATATATGGCCTGTCTTACTGTTTGTGTAGATTTTCTCGGCTTTTTAGTTTGAACGCAAACAAGCAAGCACACCACATTAAGAAATAGAAAGAAAAGTGGGGAAACTATCTATCCCTATTAATTACAAATTTTGGTCCTATGTCCCCAAAATAAAATGACAGAATGAATGTAAATGTATAAATGTATAGAATAAAATGAAAAAAAAATGAACCGAAATAAATAATAATATAGAGTCGAAATAAAATAAAACCCCCTCTTTTTGTTGTGCTGCCCGGAATTTATTGTAACATATATAATTTTTTTTTTGAATTTTTGAATTTTTTTTTGATATATATATATTTTTTTGATTTTTTTTATACTCTTAACCATGCCTGTAACAGTTATCGGAACGAAACTGCTGCAAGATGGAGGATCATATCCACAAATATAGTCACGGCCGTATGGGAACACTTTATTTAAATACGTAAATTAATATGACAAGCATAAGCCTTTAAACAAATAAAAACAAAAAGTTTTATTTTACTTAGTCTAGCCCTCCATTTTATTTAAAATAAAACAACTCCCCAAGAGTCGCCACCGTGAGGTTCCTGATGTGCCCCCGCGCCTGCGGCGCCTTGTTGGGGTGCGACGCGTGCGGACACCACCGCTCTCGCTCCACCCTCCCTTGTTTAGGGAAGACAAAATCAAAAGTCGCGAGAGGAGTGTCGTCTATATTAGCACGTTGGAATGTGCCTCTGGTTGCCTTGAGTGGATTTTGTATCCAATATGGGAACCGATGGTTTCCGCATCAAGTTATCCCTTTTTTAGGGGATATCAGGATATGGGAATGCATTACCCTTTCATTCCAATTTTCCCTTTTTTAGGGGAAAACGGAAAATTGCAAAAAAAGATATTGCGACGCCCCCACTATGGATTTATTAAAAATAGCCTTATGACCCATTCGGATTACTATGGGAGCTTTGGGTTTCTCGCATCAAGTTATCCCTTATTTAGGGGATACCAGGATATGGGAATACATCACCCCTCCATTCTCATATCTCCCTTTTTTTAGGGGAGAACGGGAAAGTGTAAAGAAGGAATGTTGCGAAGCCCCACTGAATCCGAAAGTTTTAGAGTCGCCATCTTTATTTTAAGGCAAATAAAGCAAAACCAAAGAAAATAAAAATAAACCAGAGAAAAAGAAAACGGGTTCGGAGACTAAGTTACGAGTTGGGAAGGTGCTAGGCACCCAACTCGCCATTTCGGTCTCGAAAATGGTTTTTGGCTGAAGTATGCTTATTGTCATATTTATCTCGCAAATAAACAAGGTATTAAAAAGACAGGAAATTTAAACAAATACATTGGTGGCTACATTATTTACGGACTCGCAGCCATTTCCTTACAATAATTACAGACATATTTAAGAATATTTGGCCATTATAACGGCTCTTTTACATATTATTTCCTAATCTAATCCGGGCAGCATAACGGCTTATATTGGCTACATTGTGCCGAATTTAAATAACAACTTTTAAAAATAAATGAAAGACAGAAAAGTAAATAAATAAATAAAAGCGCCCTTAAAAGTCATTACCTTTTAAGCGGCGGTGCTCGCTTCTGTCCTTCTGGGAGAGGAGACTTTTGTTGTTTGTTGTGTGTTTGTTGTTTTGATTTGGGCAGAGTGGCGGCTTATATGTGGTAGTTTTGGTTTCTTTG
Source organism: Codonopsis lanceolata (assembly GCA_013146195.2). Taxonomy (NCBI): domain Eukaryota; kingdom Viridiplantae; phylum Streptophyta; class Magnoliopsida; order Asterales; family Campanulaceae; genus Codonopsis; species Codonopsis lanceolata. The sequence goes on from JABEVN020003018.1 coordinate 7,276, forward strand.
GTTGGGCAGAGTGACGGATTAGTTTTTGTGGTTTTGGCATTTTTTGGTTGGGCAGAATAACGGCTTATTTAGGGGCGTTTTCCGACTCGTAACGGCTTACTGGAATTTTTGGCCGGGGAAATGAGGTGGATACCTAAAAACTAGGCTAGGGATCACTTATAACCTATGGGTTTTTATTTTGGCGGAGTTTGGATGGGGTTTGGAGGCTTTAGGGGGTTCCACTCACCTATCTCGCACCTCTCGTACTATTCGCTTCGAAGGAACGCGGAGAGAATTTCTCAGCGCTTCGTTGCGATGAAAATGTCTTATTTATAGGTGAGAGCGAGGGACTCGGTGGGAATTTCGGATTTGTTCACTAGGCTAGTACATTGGCATCAAAGCTTTACCTTCGAGGTGAGCCTATGGGTTTTTATTTTGGCGGAGTTTGGATGGGGTTTGGAGGCTTTTTTTTCCACTTTGCATCACCTCTCGTACCTTGACGAGAACTTGACATTTGTTTGTTAATGATATTTTATGTCATGTCACATATCAGGGATACGAAATTGGGGTGTATACATACATACACATATGCACCACGATTCAAAGGTTTGTCATCCGTTGCACGCGCCTCATGTTCATTAAGGGTATTATAGTCATTTCACCCCAAAAGTGTCATTTTCATATTGAAAAAAACACGATATTAAAACGAATTAAAACTTCAAAAAGTGAACTGATCCGTAATTTTTTTTGAATATGGCCCAATTCAATCTAAATTTTATGAGTTTCAGAAATTAAATAGAATAAAATGCAGACCAGTCTACTTTTCCAAATTTATAAATGCTTTAGTACTTTTTTTTTAAAACTGCTAAAGTCTACTTTCGTTAAATTGTTTTTAAAATGCTCGTATCAATAAAAACGCAAAACTGCTCCTCAGTTCTTTTCCCTTTGTTCTTTTCCCTTTGTATCTTCTTCTTCGTTGATGACGGAGAATTTGTATCATTTTTTTAAAGCAAACCTGCCACAAATCTCAATGCATCTTCTTTCAATCATAATAGGGTAAAACTTCTTTCTTTGGCCAGTTGTAGTTCTTATCTTGTCGCTCAAAGCTTTGCACACATGCAATATTGCACACGAAAAGAGTCTTCTTCTCGTTGCAATTCTTGCAATTCTTAAGACGCTTATGCTTTTGTCTCAAACAAAGCCTTATTCTTTTTCCAAGTATTTTTTTTCTTTTACTTGCTGTTGCTGCTAGACTGCTTCTACTAGCTGGGTTTTGGGTTTTGAGGTTGAAGATAAGATTTGAGGTTAAAGGTGATATATTTCACAATGCATCAATTTTTTTTATAATTTCAATACATCATTTGTGAATCATGATGTAAAGATTTGAATTTTTGCGATGTATCAAATTGGAATTGCGATGCATCTCTTTGCACAAATCTTGCATCGCTATACACAAATCATGCATCGAAATGCACAAATTATGCATTGCGATATATACCACTGGCTAGCATCAGCAGCATCAACCATGTTTCTGCTAGAAGAAGTGATTTTTGCATAAGTTGCTGGCATCAACTAGCTAATGACTTTTTGGGATTTTTTAGCAAGCATCAACCATGTTTTGTGATTTTTTCTCTTTTCCTTTTCTATTAAACTCACCTCCCCCCTCCTCTCCCAATTCCTTCTTGTTTTTTTTTCCAGTAAACTACCCAAATGAAAGATGACAATGGCTCCTCACACTTCTAATTTCAACCGTGATGCCTCGGTTTGGAATGTTGATGCATCGATTTAGAATTGTGATGCATCATTTGGGAACTGTGATGCATTGTTATGTTACGCAATTAAAAATCAACCATTGTGATGCATGATATTTTGCATTGCGATGCATGAACAAAATCTTTGTGTACGCATTTGTTTATTAAGGGTACACGCATTTGGTTCTTTGCACGTGAAAAAAATTTTAAAAAAATTATTATATCTTTTTTTAAAAAAATACAAATTTTTATCTACAAATAGTGGCTTAGTTTTCGTCATTTGAATACCAACCTAATTTTCTTCAAAAATGGTGGGGTATATAAAGTTATTAGAGATAAAGAAGATGAGATATGTAAAATTATTGGAATTCGTGTCAAACTATTGGAAGAGTTTTTTGTTTATGTATCAAATGGATTTTTTATTTATTTTTAATGGGTTGAGCATCAAATTAAGAGCAAAGGAAATACTCTATTGTACATGCCCTAAAGGAAATTCGCGATGTGTGGATTGGTTATGAATTAACTAAATTAAAATTCATTCCATTCAAACATAATTAGCAATATTAATAATTATATGTATATGAATGTAGAATATTTTATTATATACTACCTCCATTCCACCCAAAGAGTCTATATTTAAAAAGTCTAATTATTAATAGATATATAATTAACATTAAAGTTGATAATAATTACAAAAATATTTGAGAATAACCGATATGTTTATCAAATATGGACGGTAAAGTTAAAATATTATGAAAATGGTAAACATAATTTTTTTTAAATGAACTTTTCAAGTAAAACATTCAAAAATAATATAGTGTACTTTTTGCTAAGAACAGAAGGTGTACATAATAATACTCCCGCCATCCCAAAAAAATGTTTTAGCAAATTTTTTTTTTCCAAAATAAATAATGTCGTAGGATTTCAAGACAAATGTATTCACATTTTGCCAAAAATATCTTTATTAATTACTCTCTAATTAAATGTTGTATTGATAATCTTTTAATGCATTGAAAATATGAAAAGGTTTTTCAATAAAAGAAGGATATATCAGTTTTTTTTATAAGCTTTATTAAATATTAATCTCTGTACAAATCTCTAATTCATTTAGTTTGGAACGGTGTACACAAAATTCACTTTTAGAACTGAGGATAAACTTATTTTGGCTGCTTGCAAATTATGTAATCGTGTAATTGACTATTCAAAAAAATATTAATTAAAATATTCCTTGGTTGGTTAAGTTAATAATGTTATAAAATCAATTTTCTTTTGGTACTTTCAAATATTATTATTATTTGATACCAATGTTGGGTGCGATGACGTGGATTAGAAGAAGATGAAGAAAATAAAAGTTTAAAGTAATGGGATTGGAACTTAACATGATTGACATATTTTACTCAAATTATGAGAATTAATGGGTCAAATCACGTGCCCAAATTGTATGAATGACAAAATAGTTATTTTTCCAAAAACATATTCTTTTCTTCCTTCAATGATTGTTTATTTTTTGTTTTCCATTGAAATTGAGAAACCCGACTTTTAAAGTATTTTTATTTTTATAACACGTGTATATTAATGTTCTTCGTATCCATATATAATATAATAGAGGTTAGTTTATACGTGTGTAATCGACTTGGGATAAGTAACGACTAAGATTTATTGTTTTATTTTAATCTTACGGCCGTAATTTTTCACCGTCGGTAATCACTAGCCAAGATTTAATCTAATCTTAATCGTTTTTATAATTGTAATTATAATCCAAATTGTATTTAAGCCTATTCCTATACACGTTAATCCAATTGTAAACCTATTCCTATCTAATTGTGATTGTAACTGTAATCCAATTGTAAACATATTCCTATTCACGTTTTATAATTGTAACTGTAATCCAAATTGTATCGTAAATTTATCCAGTTTCTTATCTTTTAACGTGCATAACGGAATCAATTTAATTTTAGTCCATTAGTAAGTTTTGATTTTTTATATTTTATATTTTTAATTGTTATCTTAATTAACTTAATCAATTTAATTTTTTTTCGACCCACAATTTAGTATAAAAATAATTTTTTAAATTTTTTTTGTAAGTTTTGTAATTTGAAATATTTGTTTTTACTTTTTAACTGTTATCGTAATTAACTTTATCAATTTATTTTTTGAAACTGAATCCCAATTTAATTTATGTTTAAATTTTACATATTTATATTTTATTTTATTTTCTTTTTAATTGTTATCGTAATTAACTTAATCAATTTAATTTTTCGGGCCCACAATTTCGTATACAAATAATTTTAAAAAAAAATCGTAAGTTTTGTAATTTGAAATATTTGTTTTTTTCTTTTTAACTGTTATCATAATTAACTTAGACAAATTATAAGTAAATATTTTTTTTTCTTTTTAATTGTTATTGTAATTAACTTAATCAATTTAATTTTTTTCCAGCCCGCAATTTCGTATACAAATAATTTTTAAAAAAAAAATCATAAGTTTTGTAATTTGAAATATTTGTTTTTTTTCTTTTTAATTGTTATCATAATTAACTTAGACAAATTATAAGTAAATATATTTATATTTATATTTTTTCTTTTTAATTGTTATTGTAATTAACTTAATCTATTTATTTTTTTCTGGCCCGCAATTTCGTATACAAATAAATTTTAAAAAAATCTTAAGTTTTGTAATTTGAAATATTTATTTATTTTCTTTTTAACTGTTATCATAATTAACTTAACAAATTATAAGTAAATATTAAATTATTTCCATATTATTTGCTTCATTTATTGATAAATTCTCAAACTGACGCTGTGTCATCGGCATACTAGTCTATAATATTAGACATCAGTATCAAGACACGATATATCTCACATATGAAATTAATAAACTTATTTAAAAAATTGACACTTAATTTATGAAATAAACTAATGGAACACTCATTTAGTGCCAATGAGACGAAGTGCCTTTAAGTAGTCAGTAATCTAAAAGTGTTATTCCCTCTGTCCTAAAATATATGTTTTGGGGTTATTTATATAAAACAAGGAAACATATTGTAAATACTAAATTATCACTTTTCAAATATTAATTAAGTGTCTTGATATTTTTGTATAAAGAGTCAAACACAAGTTACGAAGTCAATAAATATGGATAGAAATGAGAAAAAAAAAAGAAAAAATTCATTAAAAATTGTAAAGTGTTATTTATTTTAGAACAAAAAAAAACTCTCAAAAAACGTCATATATTTTGGGATGGAGGGAGTAATTTCTATTTTTCAATTTTGAGCATTTCAGTTAAAAGAATCTTGTCATTAAAAAAAAAAATGAAAGTAGGAAATGATTAAAAGGAGTTGGGGATGAAGCATCCCATTGGGTTCACAATTTATTAGCTGTAAAATATCTATGAATGAGACTTCTCAGTTCTCACAGACTGAATGTGTTACGTTGTAGTCCTTCAATTCTTTACTAGGTGCTCTTATTCTCATGGGGTCAGTCTAGAGACTCTAGACTTATTATTAAATGTCATTATATATTAAATGTCATTATATATATATATATATATATATATATATATATATATATATATATATATATATATATATATATATATTCGCCCCGTTTTCAAATAATTATCATTTTTGATTCGACATATCGTTTAACAAAAAATAATTTGTTCTATTATAAATGTTTGTGAAATATATAGTTTTTTTAATACCTTTATCATGTGGTCATAATTAATGTTGAAGTAGGTAAAATATATAAAGGTAAAGTGGTAAAAATATTTTCATAAAAGATAAAATTTTGAAAAAGAACAATTATTTTACAACAGAAGAAAAAAAAAGAGCACGATAATTTAAAAACGAACGGTGGGAGTATATACTTGCACACTTGTATCTATCAATCTATACATGTTTATATTATCTTTGATGTCGTTACAAATAATAATAAGAAAATATAAATACAGATTACAAAATTAAGAATGAATCAACAACAATTATCTACTGCCTGATGAAGAAGCTGAAAGCCACTGAAGCAACTGAAGGTAGCTGATGGTAACTGAAAGGTCAAATGTTGGTCGACTAGATTGCCGACTGAAGCTGATTAGAACCGGATGAAGGTGACTGATCAACTGGATGATGATTTACCGGCTAAAGCCCTAAAGGTGACTGATCCGAGGCATTTATTATACAGAGTTTCCTTCTAACAGATTCGCCCTCGTCCGTATGTGCTCAAACTCTGTTACCAACGAGAATGGAGAATGGAGAATGGAGAAAAAAGTGTAACTCACAATTGTGCGCTTGTCTAAGTAACTCGATTTGGTCATGCATTCATGTCCGTAGGATACGATTGCACACGAGTCTAGTAACCCAAAGGCTAATTGGACCTTGAAGAGAGCTTCTATGCGACACAAACTTACCCCTTACCAAAAGAAACTTGTATTTAAATCACTCAATTCTTTCTTATTTTTTCAATGTGAGACAAACTAACTTCAAACATCATACTTAATTGTGTAATTATTTAGGCCAAATTGAACAAATAAATATATGATTTTGATATTTTTATGGATGATCACGCTTTTTTGGTGGTGATCTTGTCTTGTCGTCCACATGTGAGCAAGGATGATGTGGCGGCAGCTCGTTCGTCCTTTTCGCTTAACCTGCACAAGTAAAACAACAAACACCGTTAAGGAGGCGGCCCGACTAGAACCCTCCGGTGTGAGAGTAAGGTTTCCGGTGAAAAGATGGTAATAAATTAGCCGTGATAAGTGTTTGATAAGAGGCAGTGATAAGTAAGTTGTGATATCTCTGAAATTGCATACCTTGCCTTAAATGTGCGTTCTCTTATTTATACCTGAAGTGTATGGCGACGTGGCAGCTAGCGATTGGGGAGCATAAAGCGGCAATCATTAAATGCGTTGAGGGTCTTCGTCAGGAATAAGTGAACTGTGCGCTTGTCAGAGAGTTGGTATTGGCGTCGGCGTTTTCTGCCTAGGGAAACGGTTTGTTGGGGTGGATGATGATTGATCCGGCCGAGAGCCGCAGTGGTTCTTGTGGCCACGAAAGCTTTTATTGTTAGCCGAGGCCGAGGATAATAGAGGCGATTTGGTGGCGGGCCAGGGTACCGGTGGTCTTTAGGCCCGGTGGGCTCGCCACCGTGCCGAGAGAGTCATGATGCCGAGACTGAAGTGTTTATCTTAGGGGCGAGTGGTCCTGTCTTCGTTACTGGTGGCTCTTCAGGTGGGACCCTTTTTTGTGCCGAGGGTCGAGTCCTTGACATGCCGAGAGTCAATCCCTCGGTTTAATCCTTTCAGTGGCCCCCTACTTTTTGGCTGCTCGATGTCGAGAAGGTAAAAAGTAATATCGTTGCTCGACGGTAGGAGGTCGGCGTCATGTTTCTGGCCGAGGACGACTTTATGGGTTTTTTAATTCGAGGCTGATGCCGAGTATTTCCGACGAGTTTTGTTGGAAGTTTATGGGATGTTTTTGTATATCCGTGCAGTCAGGACGTTTCGTCTTTTCAGGCTGTCAGTTCATTAAATACGGGTTTTTGGCGGTTTCTTGGTTTTCGTTTTGGGCGGCTTTTCGAATTTCGAAAAGTTATTGATGCCGCCTTTTTCCGCGTCTCGAATCCAGAGAAAATGATGACGTGGCGTCGTTTTGGGTATGCTCTGAAAAAACACGCGGGTTGACCCGATGAATTTCCGGGGCTCCGCCTTAGAACGATGTCGTTGGAGGGGGGTATAAGAGCCTTCTTTCTTATTTTTCACTGTTACCGTTCTCATTCTCTCTCTCTCTACCACGTTTTCCTTACCGTTTTAGGCGATTTCCGGCAGCATTCTGGCTTGTTCCCATTCCGTTGCATCCTTGTCTATCTGCAGCCCGTAAGTGTTTTTCTTCCTTTTTTCCACGTTTTCCTCCTATTTTGGGTGGTTTCCACGGTCATTTCCGTGTTTTTCCGACCTGTTTACAAGGTTTAGGGTATTCTTTTTCTGGGTTTTAACTTTTTCGGCATCTCTTGGCTTTTTTCAAGCGTATTTTCTACTTTAACGGTAGATTTCTCCGGCGATTATCCTGGCTTAACTTTGTTTGGTACGGTTTCTTTTCCTTTCCTTTTTTTTCTTAGCAAAGTATGTCTCGTAGGATACCTTTTCCTATTTTTTCTTCCTCGTCCTCCTCTAGTAGTTCCTCCATGGAACTAATAGACTACTGGAACAGGGTAATTCGAATACCCGTGTCAGTTAGGAGTCCTCCTCTTTTTCTTCCCGATGCGTGAGGCTCGAGGCTTACGCTTCGAGTGAGTCTCCGGTGGCCGAGGATCTTTCTAGTGCCCTGGTACCCTTTCAGGGCTCAGCCCGTCATTTAGCCGAGGATTACCTCGAGGTTTCGGCCAATTCTGATGCCGAGGATGTCGACCTCGACGGTTACAAGGGCGGTAACCTACGTGACGACGAAGCTGAGTATGTTCCTCGCGGCCCCGCTTGGAGGGGTGTGGAGGTGAAAGTTTGTTTGGCCGAGGAGATTGTGGTGGATACCGAAGTGATCTATAAGGAGGCGGCCGTGGGTCCTCTCGGCTCGGAGGAGTTACAGGTCATGCTCGATTTCTTCATTAGACTCGGATGGTGAGGGCCCCTTCATTGAGTCGGTCTTTGGGAAGTCTCCTCGCGGTGGTCCTATGTATAGGCAGTGTGAGGATAGATGAGCGGCAGTTACTCATCGGCAAGCGAGGTTTCTCCTTGCGAGTTATGGGGTGAAGGTTAGCCCGCACCGGAAGTTCGGCGATGAAGTTTTTACGCCGGACTATCCATCGCGCCCACATGAGAGTGTTTTCGTCTTAGAGTCCGTATTGCGTTAAGTCGATCACTCAATTTTTTACCAGGGAGAGAGTCTTGCACTTTCGGCAGATTGAAAGAAGTTTGCGGCAACGCGGCTCGGCGAGAATGGCTAGTGGAGCCGAGGCTTCTTCGGCAGAGATGGGGACGAGGGTGAGAGGGTGCCTCGCGTTTTGAGGCCTTTCGAAAATAAGATAGGTTTGGCCGATGTGGAGGCGTGGTCGCGAGCGTTTGGCTCTGAAACTTTCCGTGGTTCCGTTTCGGATTCGAGATTGGGGATCTCCGAGCTGCGCGGTCTTCGCAGCCATGTTGGCTTCTATTCTAGTCTGTTCAAGTCCTCGGGGCTCCGTTTGCCTATCGATCCTTTTATCTGCGAAGTTTCGATCCGAGACGAGCTGACACTTGGATCTTTCGCCCAATTTGACTCGAGCATTGGTGAGTTTTGCAGTTTGTACCCGAGCGAGGGGGTTCGAGCCTACGTTGGGCCTCTTCTGTTACTACTATAAGGTCAACGTTTCCATGAACCGGCTGATCGCTCTTAGGCATCCTCGGGGATTCCCTTTTCTGGCAAGCTTTGGAAACAAAGACCATAGGTGGTCCGAGAAGGTTCTGCTCGTGGAGTCGAGTCATGGGTGGAATTTTGAGATTCCTGAAGGAAAACCTCACGGTCTTTTGAGGACGAAGGCTAAATCCTGCCGACGAAGCTACGAGGATTGCTATCGAGGCCCCCTTGCTCAACGATGAAGGGGTGCAAGTTCGGTCCTATAACTGGAAGGCCATAGTGGAGGATGAGGGCCTCCTATCAAGGTTCTGGGTTTCGGCTGTTAGTGTCGAGGGAGTGGATAGGGCGTATTCTGGTTTTGAATACGTGAGTCGAGAGGGCTGGGCCTTGCATCAGGGCTGGATATTTGGCTCGGCGTGTCCGAGGTGTGAGGGTATAGATGGGCTCGAGTGTTCGACTCCAGGTCAATTTCATTTATTCCTGTTTTGTGTTTCCTTCGATTTTTTGTTTGGATTTCTCTTTTGAGTACTGATGCAACCTTTCTGTTTTTTTAGAAATGGCTATGTCGCGGGATGTTGTCCTGAAGATGCTTAAAGCCGAGGAAGAACGAAGGGCGGCCGAGCTTAAGGCCTCGGCGAATGCTGAGGGAATAGTGCCGCCCATGGTCGGAGTTCTCGAGGACCCTACCAAAGTGGCCCCTTCCTCTGTTGTTCCTCCTTCTACTGCCCCCTCCACCAAGGCCAAAGGGAAGCAGCCTGCAGCTGATGCTCCGAAGTGTAAAAGGCAGAAGATTCAAACTCGGCCTCCGCCTTCTTCCACGACCGCAGATCTCGAGGTGGCTCCGGTCTAGTCTCATTCCACGGCAAGCGAGGTGTCTGATAATGAGCACGTTGTCGGACACATCGTGAAGACGATAAATAACTTTCCTGCCCCTTTCACCGGCTACGGGCAAAGGTTACTCGGCGAGGGTGTGCCGACCGAGGCTTTGGAGACGATGCGTGCCGCTAAGCCGTTTCAATTGCAAGATTTGTGCGGGCTTGCTTTGAGCGAGGTAACCTGCTTTCTTTATTTCTTTTTCTCGCTTCTTTTGCTCCTTTTTCCTGGGTTGCTTATGTTGACTTCGCTTGCAAACCTGCGGCTCGAGTCGGCATCGCGTCCTATCATGACAAAGCTGAGTAAAATTGCCAGCCGAGTCCGTAAGGGGGCTGGAGAGGGCTCTGCAAAATGCGAAGGGGGAGATCTCTATTTCCGCCGAGAAGGTGAAGTCCTTGGAAGGGGACTTGCAGTCGAAATATGAAGAGATCTCCCGCCTTAATGCCGAGAAGACCGCTTGGCTGGCGAGAGAAAAGATGTTTAAGGATAAGGCCGGTGAGAAGGATCGGCAGGTGGCAGAGCTGGAGGCGAAGTTGAAAGGTGTGCTGGACGAGAATGACTAATTAAGGGCCGAGATAGCTGCGAAACCCAGCGAGGAGGAGGTTTTGGCGAGGTACAAGAACTCGCTTGCTTATGGGATGGAAGCTTTAAGTTACATGGAGACCAGTAATTGAGTTCAAGCTTTTCGGGCGGCGGTGGCGATGGTGCTTGCCGATCGGGATGTGGTGAAGATGGCGAACCTTGCTTCTTTTGATCGGAATGCCGAGGGTGTTTCCTCGGTGCCTTTCGATGATTCCTCGAGCTTCCCAGATTGGGATGCAGGCGTTGCGGCCCAAGCTCCCCCTGAGTGGTTGCCTCCTCCTTTGAGGCGAACAATCTTTTTGGCCTGTTGGCTCGGGAAAATGCATATATAAAGGATAGCTATCGTCGTTTTTGGTCTTGCGAGCCATCGCCTCACCATCAGGCGCACTATGTCGGGCGATCGGCTAATGGCGGTTGGAGGGCGAGAAAAAAGCAGCGGGGAGGAGCTTTCAGAGTCAATACATTTCGAGCAAGTGGCGGCTCGCGAGGAGGAGGAGGCTAGTGAGAGAGGAGGGGATTTAGCCTAGGAATTTTTAGTATCTTTTTAAAGACAATGGTATTTTGATGGCTCTCTAATCTTACTTTTGGTGTATATTGCAAGTTTTTTTGTTCTTTGTTTATTTTTCTTATGCAATTGTTCCGTTTTTCTGTTTGATGCAAGTAATAATTTTGAGGTATTGGGGCCTTGCCTCTTCTCGGTTAGGCGAGGAGGTATTTAGGAGGAGGCATTAGAGCCTGGCCTCTCCTCGGCTAGGCAAGGAGGTATTTTAGGAATGGCAAGACAAAGTGGTCTTGAAATGGCGAGACAAAGAGGTTCGAAATGGCGAGACAAAGCGGTCTCGAAATGGCGAGAGAGCAAAGCGGTCTCGAAATGGCAAGACAAGCGGTCTTGAAATGGCGAGACAAAAGCGGTCTGAAAGCAGCGGCGAACAAAGCGGTCTTGAAATGGCGAGACAAAGCGGTCTCGAAATGGCAAGACAAAGGTCTTGAAATGGCGAGACAAAGCGGTCTCGAAATGGCAAGACAAAGCGGTCTTGAAATGGCGAGACAAAGCGGTCTCGAAATGGCGAGACAAAGCGGTCTCGAAATGGCAAGACAAAGCGGTCTTGAAAACATGGTTTTGAACAAGTTTTTTCAATTTTGACAATTTTTCTTTCATATAAAAGATTTACAGATCATTGATAATACATTTTCAAGTGGTCTGAATGCCAAGGGTTTCTTAGTGGGGTTCCATCCGGTTTTGCGAGCTGTGTAGGTTCTGCTTTCGAATCTTGTCTGTGATTTTGTATGCGGTCCTTCCAGTTGGGAGAAAGCTTGTTTCTTCCCGGTTTGTTTCGATCACCTCGATTTTTCTTAACACCGGTCGCCGGCCAGAGAACGTGGGCTGAGATTCACCCTTTTGTCATGATGGGCTTTGGCTAGCTTTTGTAGTTGATGGCCTTCATCACGGCTTCGAGCCTTCTTCTTCAGTAATCAAGGTCCGAAGTCCTTGATTACGTTCGCCTCTTCATTGAAATGGATGACTCTTGCGATGGGGAGAGCCATTTCGGCCAGGGGCCATGGCCTCGGTTCCGTATATCAACGAGAAAGGTGTTTCCTCGGTTGAGCCTCGGCGGGGCGTTCGGATTGCCAGTAGGACGGCAGGAAGTTCCTCGAGCCAAGCACCTTTCTTGTCATCTAGTCTTCTTTTAGGGCATGAAATTTTTTGTTTCCGACCTAAAACTTGGCGGGTTCCCTTGGGGGTGTGCTGCGAGGACTTCGATGGAGAATTCCTCTTTCCTCGCCCAACTAGGTGAATGCGTTTGAAAGGGTGTGTGCAGTGATCGACACAATGGCCGCGGTAATCCATATCTGCGGGACATTATCTCGAATGAAATCGG
>JABEVN020003019.1:0-19655 GCA_013146195.2 Codonopsis lanceolata
AGGTTGAATTATAGGCCATTTTGAAGCTTCAAGGCTTGCGATTGCATGCGGGAAGGATTGGACGTGAACGAGGATTTTAGTAACTCACCAAGAGCTGGGGGATTGAACAATGCGCCGCATGCAAGCCCACCATGCGACCGCATCCTGCTGTCCACGTTACGGGATTTTTTGGTGAATTTGCTAAGTTGTCCAACTTATCCCCACCCAAACCCATCCTAAACTAATCTAAACCCTCCTAACTACCTTAAGACATATCCTAACCATCTAATTGAGATTTGGAGGTGGACTAGTGTGGCTAATCAAAGGGAAACAAACCTATCACCTAAACATAAACCCACTTACCTTCCTAACCTATTTGAAGCCCTAACACCCCACTTAACCTCCCATATTCAGTCACAACTTCTAAAAAACGTGGGAGACTCCTATGAGCTTGAGAGGTGAGTTTCTAGGGTTCTTGAGAGCCCAACCCTTGGAGTCCATAGCTAGAGCCTCCATTTCACAATCCTTTCCATAGAATTGAAGAGGAGATTGAGGAGAACAACACTTGGAATTTCGATTGTGGCTTGAAGGTTGAACCAAGGTAAGTTTCTACCCCTCTTTCTCCTTCTTTTTTGGCTCCATTGACCCTAGGGAAACAATCATATTTGCTAAGTGAGGTCAATGGATGCAATTTCTAGGGTTGTTAGAGATGCCATGAACCTAGGTTTCCGATTGTTGATAGAGCTTGGTTGAACCTATGTGAGACTTTGATTTATATGAAATTCATGTGTTAAATGGTCTATTAAACTTGGCTATGTGAATTGTTCATGGGTATTGAGCTTGATTGGTAGAGATACTTGGAAGGGGATTTTTGCCCTAATTATGTTTTGGCTTATTAACATGATGGTAAGCATGATTATTATGTTATATATGTCTAGTAGAGTATATTAGACCATGTTAGGTGATTAAATCATATTTTGGAGAATATGATTGGTAAGGTGAACTAAATGAAGTTATGCTCAAATTGATGTATTTGTTCTATATGCATTGATAAATGTTTTGTTGGTTTATGAAAGTTCAACGAACTTGGGAGGATGGCTATCGATGATAGTTATGAATATAGGGATATTGAGACCCATGGCTTCCATGCCCTAAATTTTGGAAAAGGGTAGATTGGACTCAACGAGTCACTATAAGTTCTATAACTGCTAAACTAACTTGGGTTGAAATCCTACGACGATTGATTTCGCTTAATTAACGTTGTGATATGCATAGTCTCCAAACTTTAAACGGAATTATAATTATGATGACCTTATGGATTTTTATGCTTGGGAAATTAAGCCCGAACGACTATTGGGATTTGGTTGTAAACTTTAATGAATTATTACGTGTGGATTTATAAAACACATAAAGAATGAAATGTGTTAGTAAGACTCAACGGAGTCGTTATAAGGCCAATAAAATGATAAAGAGCCTGGGTTGAAACCCTACAATATTTGTTTGTTTGAGTTATGGTTTTTGGTTTGTGTCCAATGGGGACACTCATGGTATGGAGACTTATTAGAAATATATCTTGAGCATGCTTGTTAGAGCATGGGACAATAGAGACCCACGTATGGTCACGAGAATATTTAAGAGAAGATCAAGAAAGAATTCTCTTCTTAAGGATTTTGGTTTGCATATAAAGCACTTAGAGAAAGTGACTACATGAGTAGTCATGATGTTTTTTGAGTATGGAATTAGTGATGTCGATCATGTATGACGATTAGGACTATGATTGAGTCCGGTGTACTTAAAATAAAGACTAAAATAATAAGTCTTGAATTGTGGATATTTTGAGACTAACGTAGTAGCCTTTGGTTTGATTTGAGTTGAGGATTATGGTAGACCTCACATTATGTTTTATTCAGCTTGTATGTTATACTTGACATGGTTGATGACTTGAGGAATAATGAGTACCTCAATATGTAGTTTTTGAACGAAACTTGTAAGTTAGTTAAACACATTGGTTATATGCAAATATATGCATTGTTCATGATACATGGTAGAGCATTATGTCCTACTTGATTTTATGCAATTATGTGCATGGTTTATGAGATTTCGTAGAGCATTATGTCCTACGTGGTTATATGCAATTATGTGCATGGTTTACGAGTTGTTGTAGAGCATTATGTCCTACATGATTTAATGAGTCCGATAATAATGAACTTGGTCTCATTGGTTTATGCAAGTAAATATCTACTTGATTGTTTTGGTTTAAGTCCAGCTGGCGGGTTTGGTTGTAGTGTCGGCAATGGGACGATTCATAGTCTTTGGAAACAATCGCTATGAATCGTTGCATTGGTTCCCTTTCTCACTATTTGGCCAATAGTGGGATGTGGTCTCGAGATAGAGCCATCTAGCCTAATTTCAAGCTCCCATTTCTCATCCGGAGACTGGATGAATGTAACGAGTACTCATTAAGGGAAACTGATGAGTTGTGATTATTTGGGGACGAAACCCCAGGGTATGATTGATTGGTTATTGAGCCCGGATCTTGGTTGAGATTGGATCTCATGGTAAGTTGGTTGGGTGTTAGACCCGGATTTGGTTGTAACGGTTCGATTTACGTTTCCTGTTACACATGTTTATTTATGAGCATTTATATGAAAGATATTATGCTATATGATTTATGTGAGTTTATGTGCTTTAAAAATTAAGTACATGTTTCTTGTTGGTATACTAGCATGATACCATGATTTTTATATGATTGCACATTTTGCCATGCCATGACATAATATGCCATATAGCTGCATTTAGAAACTTACTGGGTCATTATGACTCACTCCGTGTGGTTGTTTTTCCCTAGTGTGTGCAGTGATCCCGTTAGTACGCGCGGCGACTTCGGATAGCGATTTCTAGCAGGTGGTATTCCAAGCAATAAGCTTGGAGATATTATTATTATTAATGTTGTTATTTATTTGTGAGACTCGGATGTAAAGTTATGTAGACTTTACTTGGGTAGATTATAGTAATATGTTATTGTTATGTATTTGGGAGCCGGTTAGTATAGCCGAGCTATTGTATCTTTAGAAATTATTCCCGTTGTCATTTCGAGCATGTGTGGCTCATTTATTCTAGTATTGTGATATTGTTGTTCCTACCTCCGACAGTTTTAGTCGTGAGATCTTGGTTGGTGGTTTAGTATTGATATTATATTGTTCTAGTTGAATTGTCCCTCCGGCATGTTGTAGCCGTTGAGTGGTGTTTATCAGGTTGGGATTTTGTTAGTTGCCGGCCTTGGTTGCCGATGGTTTGTTGCACGTGTCTAATGTTGCGTCACGTGCGTCGAATTTTGGGGCCGAGAGATTTACTATCTCTTTGGTTGTTTATATTTCGGAGCTTGTTAGCTCGGGTCCCATTTCGTTTTTGCTTCCGCAGGTTTTAGTTTATTACGAGTTTTATGTTTATTACCATATTATGGCTTTGTCTTCTGTCTTGAGCTTGTTGGTCGTCTCTTTTGACTCGCACCATTATGCTTAGCTTGTCTGCTTGTGCGTCTCTTAGCTTGTCCCGATGGCACGACCTTGGGATCTCGTCTTGGGATTCCGGTCGGATCACTGATATCGAGCTATTGGTTAGCTATTTCGCCAGGATAGGTTCCTTGGCCTAGTTGGGTTGGGTTTATTGTTGAGATTTTTAACGTCGAGTGTTCATTTTAGGTATATTATGTCAGGAGCTTGGCGTGGAGCCAGTTCTAGTAGACCTCGTTCGAGTACCGCTCGTGGTAATGAGAGAGGGGAAAACGTTAATGATCCACGTGTGACCCCTCAACAAATGTTTAGAGGGGAAGACGATTCCACTATACTTGGGAGATTCTTGAAGTTGAAACCTTAGGGCTTCGATGGAGAGCCCGATGCTTCTAAAGCAGAACATTGGTTAGAAAGCATGGAGAAGATCTTTGCAGTTATGGGTTGTACGTCAGAAGAGATGGTGACCCTAGCAGCGTTTAAGTTGAGTGGTGCGGCTGACCATTGGTGGCATGTTATACGAGATAGTTGGAGACACCGTGGAGTGCCCCAAGTATGGGAAAATTTCATGATGAAGTTTAGGGCACAGTTTATTCCGGCAGTAGTTCGGGAAAGAAGAGAAATGGAATTCATTGCGTGAGAACAAGGAGATATGACTGTGGCTCAGTATTCAGCAAAGTTCACAGAGTTGGTTCGTTATTGTAGTTACTTAGTACCAGACGAGGCTAAGAAGACCCATCTGTTTGTAAAAGGCCTAAGGATGAAGTATCGTAGGCAGCTTATTCCATTACACCAATGCCGAGATCTTGTGAATCGTGCTTATGCGATGGAGTTGGACATCGAGGAGTATGCTCAAAAGAGAACCTTGAGGACTATTAAGAGTGATGATGGTATTAGAGGGCAGGTAGCACCTCAGACAGTTAGTCAAGGAGATGTACGATCTGGTAGATGGAGTGATGTTCCTACCTCTAATCGGAGGCGAGGGCGGTGAGTTGATATGTAATTTTTGTATGAGGACGGGACACGCCGAGAACAGATGTTGGGGCAAAGCAGGAAAGTGCTTTGCTTGTGGCGGTGATCATGTCCGTAAAGATTGCCCGAAGATGAGGGTTAATCAGTTTGGGAGTACTAGTCGACAATCTTGTGGCTCCAAGAGAGATGGTGATGGTCGGCCTAGAGTTTGAGGTCGTGTGTGCGTGGCGGTTGGCCATTGCGGAGTTTTGAAACCTATCCGAATAGGAAGGTACGCTCTCGTATATATATTATACCGTTACTACTATTATTGTTATTATGAGTACACGTCTTATCGGTAGCTCATGTGCATTCATACATACATTACTTGGTGTATTGCATATTATTGGTTTATTGTTTGATTGGGGATAAGGCCCCAATGTGTATATATGTATAAAGAGCATTGGGAATGAATTTATGTTACTGACGATAGTAATCAATGGTATTATGGGGTTGCGCTTTGTGTAGGCCTATATTAAGAGCCGGGGTATGAATATATGTATATATATATATATATATATGAAGCATGAATTGTATGATGATACTTACTAGTTTGATATGATACTTGCATACTCTATGGAGATATGTTAAGGTGATGAATAATATACATCTATAATATTGTTTATGATTATTATGCGAGTAGGATACACTCGATAAGTGTGAAAGTTAAGTGTTGCGATTTATGGGTTGATTTTAGTGCATGAACAAGTATGATGTTTCACCGCAATTTTGTTGAAGTGTTGATGTTTAGGAGACGCTTAGAATTTACGTTGGTTGTAGACTTGGTCTACAATTTAAGAAAGGTTGGAATTGTGAAGTATAGACGTTACGACTACTAGTAGCCACGTCGGTACGTGGTGACTTCTAGTGAGTTTTCTTTGTTATGTGTACTAGGTACACGAGTTTTGTGGTAAATATGATTGTTGTTTGCCAAGGTAATAGACCTTGTTACTTGACTTGATTTCATTCAGTTATGTGCATTAGTTGTAGGGAACACCTACTTGATGCATCTACATTGTAGTATATTAAATTCTCATTTCATAATTATTATCTCCTGCTCATTCATTTCCTTAGCATAGGAGACTATTAAAGGATGCTTAAAACTTTTTTTATCATGAACCTTCGCATCCTTGCAACGAAAGCTTTTGAATATCCAATTTAGCCGGTACCCTAAATTGGTGATCAAAAGTGGTTCGTTGTTGGACTAGGATTGGTGTGAATTATGGTAGGAATTGACTATACCCGTTACCAAATGGAATGGACATAAATGGAAAGAATTTTCAAAACATTTCATTGTTGTGCTCTTATGTGTTCTTACCCGCGATAGGGAGATCACGAGTATTACTTGCATGGCTTGAAATGTCGTATTGATTGCCCCTAATTTGGTTGAGAATTGCTCTATAGGCAATTATTACTTCTTGAAACTTAAGATCTTTTATGTGTGAATTTCATGGTGTGCCCCGAGACAAATAGTTTCGGTAGTTGAATGTTTATGATATGCTTGAACTTGTTTTCATGTTAAACTTTGGGGTTTGTGTACAAGATTGGTTAGTGTTGTTCGTTTGTGTTTTCCCAACTCGAATATGAGTCATATTATTTCCAATCTGAAGAGTTTAGTGTTGTTGTGCCTATTGAGAGGTCCGAAATTAATGGATCACGGTAGTTTGATCCTCATATGCTTGGTTTGATTATTGTGATGGTAGACTCGGAGATTGAGTCTAGATTTATGGTTTTGGACATTGAGTGTTCACTCAGAATTGAGAGACACCGTAGTTATGTCTGGGTATTTGTGGTTGAGTGATGACCTGATGTTGGTTTGTGTTACAGTTTAGAATTCGGGACTAATTCTTTTTAAGGGGGAGAGGATGTAAGACCCCGATTCCGGGTTAGCTTGAATTGCGTCAATGCTCGCATTTCTTCTTTGGTTGATTGCTCGTTGGGTTCTGAGAGAGTCTGGATGTGTATGAGAGATCACATTAAGACCAAAATACTTTTAAGAGATTCCATATAGTTGTGGACTTGCTAAAGTCACAAGTCGTAACTCGACGATAGTCGAAATGCGACGCGATTGAGAATTCGCTTGTGTTTTGTGTTCCTGACCTCGTTTTGGTCCTAGATCTTTACATGATGATTAAATAACATGTTTAGATGTATTATACTTTTAGTTGGATGGATTCCTTAAGTCTTGCAATGTTTTGACGCTTCGAGGATAGCAATTCTCCTTATCGCGTAGTTCGAGTTTGAGCCGGGTGATCGTCTCGCCCTTTGGGAGTCCTTTTCTCCTATCTGTTGTTCATCATCTGAGAGGCATTTAGGCATATTTTGTAACCCTTTTATGTGTTTATAAACATGGGTTGTTGCCCGTCGGTTTGTGGTTTCATTCGACGTTTCGTTAGCGAGATGTCGCGCCTTGCGTCGGTTTCGCCCCGGGTTGTTTCGGGTGTTATTTATGGGAGTTTAGACCTACTTTAAAAGTGGTTTGATACTTGGATGGTTTAGATTAGTGTTTGAGGACTTTAAAGGTTGAATTATAGGCCATTTTGAAGCTTCAAGGCTTGCGATTGCATGTGGGAAGGACCGGACGCGAACAAGGATTGTAGTAACTCACCAAGGGCTGGATATTGAACAATGTGCTCGCATGCAAGCCCAGCCATGTGACCGCATCCTATGCTGTCCCTGTTACGGGATTTTTTGGTGAATTTGCTAAGTTGTCCAACTTATCCCCACCCAAACCCATCCTAAACTAATCCTAAACCCTCCTAACTACCTTAAGACATATCCTAACCATCTAATTGAGATTTGGAGGTGGATTAGTGTGGCTAATCAAAGGGAAACAAACCTATCACCTAAACATAAACCCACTTACCTTCCTAACCTATTTGAAGCCCTAACACCCCACTTAACCTCCCATATTCAGCCACAACTTCTAAAAAACGTGGGAGACTCCTATGAGAGCTTGAGAGGTGAGTTTCTAGGGTTCTTGAGAGCCCAACCCTTGGAGTCCATAGCTAGGAGCCTCCATTTCACAATCCTTTCCATAGAATTGAAAAGGAGATTGAGGAGAACAACACCCACCAGTTGGAATTTCGGGATTGTGGCTTGAAGGGGCTGAACCAAGGTAAGTTTCTACCCCTCTTTCTCCTTCTTTTTGCTCCATTGACCCTAGGGAAACAATCATATTTGCTAAGTGAGGTCAATGGATGCAATTTCTAGGGTTGTTAGAGATGCCATGAACCCTAGGTTTCCAATTGTTGATAGAGCTTGGTTGAACCTATGTGAGACTTTGATTTATATGAAATTCACGTGTTAAATGGTCTATTAAACTTGGCTATTTGAATTGTTCATGGGTATTGAGCTTGATTGGTAGAGATACTTGGAAGGGGATTTTTGCCCTAATTATGTTTTGGCTTATTAACATGATGGTAAGCATGATTATTATGTTATATATGTCTAGTAGAGTATATTAGACCATGTTGTGTGATTAAATCATATTTTGGAGAATATGATTGGTAAGGTGAACTAAATGAAGTTATGCTCAAATTGATGTATTTGTTCTATGTTGCATTGATAAATGTTTTGTTGGGTTTATGAAAGTTCAACGAACTTGGGAGGATGGCTATTGATGATAGTTATGAATATAGGGGATATTGAGACTCATCGCTTCCATGCCCTAAATTTTGGAAAAGGGTAGATTGGACTCAACGGAGTCACTATAGGTTCTATAACATGCTAAACGAACTTGGGTTGAAATCCTACGACGATTGGATTTCGTTTAATTAATGTTGTGATATGCATAGTCTCCAAACTTTAAACGGAATTATAATTATGATGACCTTATGGATTTTTATGCTTGGGAAATTAAGCCCGAACGACTATTGGGATTTGGTTGTAAACTTTAATGAATTATTACGGTGTGGATTTATAAAACACATAAAGAATGAAATGTGTTAGTAAGACTCTATGGAGTCGTTATAAGGCCAATAAAATGATAAAGAGCCTTGGGTTGAAACCCTACAATATTTGGGTTTGTTTGAGTTATGTTTGTGTGCACCGGGTTTTTGGTTTGTGTCCAATGGGGACACTCATGGTATGGAGACTTATTAGAAATATATCTTGAGCATGCTTGTTAGAGCATGCGACAATAGAGACCCACGTATGGTCACGAGAATATTTAAGAGAAGATCAAGAAAGAATTCTCTTCTTAAGGATTTTGGTTGCGTGCATATAAAAGCACTTGTGAGAAAGTGACTACGGAGTAGTCATGATGTTTTTGAGTATGGAATTAGTGATGTCGATCATGTATGACGATTAGGACTATGATTGAGTCCGGTGTACTTAAAATAAAGACTAAAATAATAAGTCTTGAATTGTGGATATTTTGAGACTAACGTAGTAGCCTTTGGTTTGATTTGAGTTGAGGATTATGGTAGACCTCACATTATATTTTATTAAGCTTGTATGCTATACTTGACTTGGTTGATGACTTGAGGAATAATGAGTACCTCAATATGTAGTTTTTGAACGAAACTTGTAAGTTAGTTAAACACATTGGTTATATGCAAATATATGCATTGTTCATGATACTTGGTAGAGCATTATGTCCTACTTGATTTTATGCAATTATGTGCATGGTTTATGAGATTTCGTAGAGCATTATGTCCTACGTGGTTATATGCAATTATGTGCATGGTTTACAAGTTGTTGTAGAGCATTATGTCCTACATGATTTAATGAGCCCGATAATAATGAACTTGGTCTCATTGGTTTATGCAAGTAAATATCTACTTGATTGTTTTGGTTTAAGTCCAGCTGGCGGGTTTGGTTGTAGTGTCGGCAATGGGACGATTCATAGTCTTTGGAAACAATCGCTATGAATCGTTGCATTGGTTCCCTTTCTCCTCACTATTTGGCCAATAGTGGGATGTGGTCTCGAGATAGAGCCATCTAGCCTAATTTCGAGCTCCCATTTCTCATCCGAAGACTGGATGAATGTAACGAGTACTCATTAAGGAAAACTGATGAGTTTTGATTATTTGGGGACGAAACCCCAGGGTATGATTGATTGGGTATTGAGCCCGGATCTTGGTTGAGATTGGATCTCATGGTAAGTTGGTTGGGTGTTAGGACCCGGATTTGGTTGTAACAGTTCGATGTTCGATTTACGTTTCTGTTACACATGTTTATTTATGAGCATTTATATGAAAGATATTATGCTATATGATTTATGTGAGTTTATGTGCTTTAAAAATTAAGTACATGTTTCTTGTTGGTATACTAGCATGATACCATGATTTTTATATGATTGCACATTATGCCATGCCATGACATAATATGCCATGTAGTTGCATTTAGAAACTTACTGGGTCATTATGACTCACTCCGTGTGGTTGTTTTTCCCTAGTGTGTGCAGTGATCCCGTTAGTACGCGCGGCGACTTCGGATAGCGATTTCTAGCAGGTGGTATTCCAGGCAATAAGCTTGGAGATATTATTATTAATGTTGTTATTTATTTGTGAGACTCGGATGTAAAGTTATGTAGACTTTACTTGGGTAGATTATAGTAATATGTTATTGTTATGTATTTGTGAGCCGGTTAGTATAGCCGAGCTATTGTATCTTTAGAAATTATTCCCGTTGTCATTTCGAGCATGTGTGGCTCGTTTATTCTAGTATTGTGATATTGTTGTTCCTACCTCCGACAGTTTTAGTCGTGCGATCTTGGTTGGTGGTTTAGTATTGATATTATATTGTTGTAGTTGAATTGTCCCTCCGGCATGTTGTAGCCGTTGAGTGGTGTTTATCAGGTTGGGATTTTGTTAGTTGCCGGCCTTGGTTGCCGATGGTTTGTTGCGCGTGTCTAATGTTGCGTCACGTGCGTCGAATTTTGGGGCCGAGAGATTTACTATCTCTTTGGTTGTTTATATTTTGGAGCTTGTTAGCTCGGGTCCCATTCGTTTTGCTTCGCAGTTTTTAGTTTACTACCGCCGTTATGTTATGGCTTTGTCTTCCTGTCTTGAGCTTGTTGGTTCGTCTTTTGACTCGCACCATTATGCTTAGCAGGTGCTTGTCTGTCTCTTAGCTTGTCCTGATGGCACGACCTTGGGATTCGGGTCGGGTTGTCACAGTCGAGCACCTGATTCCCACATATCCGGATGCTCGCCCAGTCAAACAGAAGCTCCGACGCATTAAGCCAGAATGGTCACTACAAGTCAAAGAAGAAATCATGAAACAAATTGTCGTCAACTTCATTCGGGTAGTTGAATACCCGACTGGCATCCAACATAGTGACCGGCCGTTCCCAAGCCCAACGGGAAAGTCGAATCTGTAGACTTACTGCGACCTCAACAAAGCATCACCCAAAGATGACTTCCCCAACATTGATATTGTGGTAGATGCGTCGCAGCTCACAAAGTTCGATCTTTAAATCGACGACATCTTTGGGCTACAATCAAATCAAAATGGCAGCAGAAGACCAGGAGAAGACCTCATTCACTACTCCCTAAGGGACTTATTGTTACACTGTCATGCCATTCGGATTAAAAAATGCCGGAGCCACTTACCAGAGGGCCGCCACCACCCTCTACCACGACATGATCCATAAAGAGATGGAGTCCTATGTTGATGATATGATCGTGCATTCCAGCGACGCCAACGGTGCTCACATTAAAGATCTTCGGAAGTTCTTCGGAAGTTCTTCGGAAGTTCTTTGAAAGACTAAGGAAGCACCAGATGAAGCTTAACCCCACCAAATGCACATTCGGGGTTACCAGAGGCAAAGTCCTGGGATTCTTAGTAACTGAACAAGGCATCGAGATCGAGCCAGCAAAGATCAGAGCCATCCTAGAAATGCCACAACCAAAAACTCCAACTGAAGTCAAAGGTTTCCTAGGCCGGTTGCAGTACATCAGTCGTTTCATCAAACAACTGACCACCACCTGTGAGCCCCTCTTTAAACTCCTAAAAAAGAATACTGACCAAGTCTGAGACGCAAAATGCCAGCTAGCCTTCGAGAAAATAAAAGCCTACCTTACCAATCCCCCTGTGCTAGCTCCACCTCATACACATAAACCTCTCCTCATATACTTAACCGTCACAGACACGTCAGTAGGGGCTATGCTCGCCCAAGAGAAAGAAGATTCCTACATTGTAAATGCCATATATTTCATAAATAGGAAGCTACAAGGAAGTGAGCTAAATTATTCGGCGCTGAAAAAAGTTGCATCGGCCTAGACTGGAACACTCAGAGGCTCAAAACTTATCTCTAAGGAAGGTCCATCAAGCTCATATCCGGGATGGACCCTATCAAGTACATCTTCGGTAAACCATCACTGTCCAGCCGACTGGCCAAGTGGTCATTTCTTCTTAATGAGTTTGACATAACTTATGTCACTCTCAAATCTATCAAAGGGAGCGTCATTGTAGACCACTTAGCCGATCTACCTTTAAAGGCCAAAGATGCGACTGAGCCTGGTTTCCCAGATGAAGGTGTCCTGGAAATCACTGACCATGACAACTGCTGGCAGATGTTCTTTGACGGAGCCACAAACAAAAGAGGCTTTGGCATAGGAATCTTGTTAATCGATCCGGCTGACTCTCATACTCCGCTAGCTATACGGTTGGAGTTTGAATGTTCAAATAGTACGGTGGAATATGAAGCCTGTATTGCTGGCCTAGAAGAAGCTCTCCAAAGGGGGGCTAAAGATCTCGAAGTCTACGGGGACTGCCCTAATCATAAATCAAGTCGAAGGAAGATGGAAGACCCAGGATCCTTGGCTGCAGCTCTATCATGCCAAGTTAATAACAGTCGCCGCCCGATTTGGTTTTATCTCGTTCCATTATCTGCCACGAGATAGGAATCAATTTACCGATGCCTTGGCCACTCTGGCGTCACTAGTCCAGATTCCCGCGGAAACTAAAGTTCAGCCATTTATAGTCGGGGAAAAAGGTCACTCCGGAATACTATTTAAAAATTAATGCAGCCCCTGAAGCAGATCACGAGCCTTGGTATGCTGATATCTTAAATCTGCTCCAGAAAGGTCTTTATCCTCCTGGCTTACACAAAAGAGGAAGAATCTCCCTGCGAAGGTGGGCCTCCCAGTTCGTACTCAGTGGTGGCAGCCTGTATAAGAGGCACTATCAAGGCCTCAACTTACTATGTGTCAATCAAGCCAAAGCTGAGCAAATTATGGATCAATTACATGGTGGTACCTGTGGGCCCCATATGAACGGCCATATGCTATCCAAGAAAGTCATCCGACAGGGGTACTATTGGAGTACGCTCGAAACTGATTGTATCCGGTGGGTGCGACATTACGACAAATGTCAACGCTTTGCCAATCTGACATGTGCCCCGCGCGTCCTATATAACTCTGACCACGGCCCTTCTCAACATGGGGTATCGACGTCATAGGCCAAATTCACCTGAAGGGATCCAATGGCCATGCATACGTCCTGGTAACCGTTGATTACTTCACAAAGTGGGTGGAAGCCTCTTCCTACAAGATCCTAAATGCCCGAAAGGTATCCGAGTTTATCCGGGCCAATATCATATACCGTTATGGGGTACCTTTCAAGATAATCTCCGACAACGGCTCTCATTTTGAAGGGGACGTGAATCGTCTACTCGACGAATTCAAGATCCAAAGACACAAATCCTCCCCCTACCGACCACAAGCTAATGGTGCCGTTGAAGCAGCCAATAAAACTCTCGAGAACATCATCAGAAAAATGGTTGACACAAGAAGAGACTAGCCAGAGAAATTTCCACTAGCCCTCTGGGGCTACCGTACTTCAGCCCGCACACCCACTGGGGCTACCCCCTATTCTCTAGCATATGGCATGGAGGCGGTACTACCAGTAGAAGTGGAAATTCCATCATTAAGAGTAATGATGGAAACTGATATAGCAGAAGTTGACTGGATCAAAGGGCGATAAGAAGAACTAGCCCTAATTGATGAACGGCGCCTGTTAGCCTTGGAGCATACCCGGGCATATCAAAGGCGCATCGCCCGAGCTTTCAATAAAAAAGTTAAAGGTCGCAATATCCAAGTTGGAGACCTCGTGCTTCGACAGAAACCCCCTAGTTACGTTGATACTAGGGGAAAATGGAAGTCTCCCTGGATGGGACCATACATTGTTAAAGAGATCCGATCAGGAGGTGTCGTGCTTCTCACAAACCAGGATGGGGAAGATCTTGTCCAGCCCTTCAACCTCGACAAACTCAAAAGGTACTATGCCTGAGCCATTCTATCCAGCAAATGATTCCCTCTCCAGCCCGCTAGCATGAAAACCCGAAAGGGCGGCCTAGGCAAAAGTTTGGGCACAAAATAAAAAAAATAAAAAATATATATAATAAAAAAATATAAAAGGAGAAATAAGGGCTCGCTAGGTTGAAAACCCGAAAATGCAGTCTAGGCAAAAATTAGAGCAGAAAAAAATATATACACAAAAAAAAGAGAAAATACAAAAAAAAAATTATTATTATAAAAGGAGATAAGAAGGAGAGGGAAGACATTATTTGAAGTCCTCAGCATATCACCACCAAGTCTTCAGTTCATCAGAAGCTCGACTGACAGAAGAGAAAAACCACGACGAAAAGCTCATATTAAAATACTAAAATATAATTTTATAGGTCCTAAGGTGCAACTTAGGAATATTTACTAAAACGTCTATATTATACATTAATTGCATTGTACATATCTATATATACTGCCTGTGCCCCCTTTGTTGTCCCCCAGAAACAATTCCCCGAGCGGTCTATCAATGCCTGTGGCGTCCACCGAGCCGAGCCCATATACTCCTTCTGCAAGGTGCAGAAGAAGCCCTAGACTCATCAGCATGAGAGCCACCAGAGGTGTCTCCCTCTTCATCGTCAGCATCTCCGTTCTCCTGAATAGTCGTATTGCTCGGACCAGCTCCATCATTTCTGAAACCAGTACCCCATACAGGAGGGGGAGGAGGAACAGTTATCTCTTGTTCCCATGGGTTGTCTGCGCTTGCCAGCTCGGCCAGCAGAGGCTCATGACCGCCACTCTCATGCCCAGAACTGACCCCCAGGGAGGAGGAGCAGCTGCTTCTTGTTCCCATGGGTTATGCTGCCGACCGACATCGCTCAATCTGCGAGATGTATTGCTGGGACCCGTAGTATCCGTGAAAGACCCCGATTCCCGGTTAGCTTGAATTGCGTGCAATGCTCGCATTTCTCCCTTGGTTTATGGCTTATTTGATTTCTGAGAGAGTCTATATGTGTATGAGAGATTACATTAAGATCAAAATACTATTAATAGATTCCATTTAGTTGCTGACTTGCTAAAGTCACAAGTCGTAACTCGACGATAGTCGAAATGCGACGCGATTGAGAGTTTACTCGGGTTTCATGTTCCTGACCTCGATTAGGTCCTAGATCTTTACATGATGATTAAATAACATGTTTAGATGTGTTAGAATCCTATTTGGAAGTATTCCTTAAGTCTCGTGAAGTTTCGGCCTCAGGGATAGCAATTCTCCTTATCGCGTAGTTTGAGATTGAGCCGGGTGATCGTCTCGTCTTTCGGGAGCTCATTTCTCCTATCTGTTGTTAATCATCTGAGGGGCATTCAGGCCTATTTAAAATCCTTTTGAAGTGTTTATAACCTTGGGTTGTTGCCCGTCGATTTGCGGTTTCATTCGGCGTTTCGTTACGGAGTTGTTGCGCCTTTCGCCGGTTTTGCATCGGGTTGCTTCGGGTGTTGTTTATGGGAGTTTAGACCTACTTTAAAAGTGTTTTGAGACTTGTGTGGTTTAGCCAAGTGTTTGAGGACTTTAAAGGTTCAATTATGGGCCGTTTCGAAGCTTTAAGGGTCACGATTGCATGCGGGAACGATCGGAACAACACACACAAAAATTCACCAAGGGCTGGAATAGGGGGATGCGGTCGCTTCATGTAAGCACCATGCGACCGCGTGGGTGCCGAATCAGCCTTGTCCCTGTTTTGTGATTTGAAGTGTATTTCCTATTCTACCCTCCTTAAACCTCTTCTAAACCCTCCCTAACACCCATACTTAGACCTAATGATGTCCTAACACATTTGGGGAGTTGATTAAGGTTTGATTTGTAAAACCCTAGTTTATTGCTTACATGTTTATTGCATGAGTTCATACTTTCATAATCATCATTAGTATGTTAACTTAGCTCACTCATATGTTTAAAGTCGATAGCATGTTCATTGACGTCGTTTAAGATGCTCGTTTGCACCTTTCTTTCACGAGTTGCTTTGAAACTCGGGTTTGTGTTTTATGTTGTAAACACTTGGATTAATGTTAGAAACCACTCATAACATCATTAACACGCTTTAGATGTTGGTTGAATGCTAGTTGCATCGTCGGTTTGATTGCTAGTTAGATTCGAGCGTTAACCCTTCTTCGTTTAACCTTTTCGGTTGTCATTCGGGAGTGATCTTCCTAAGTTCTTAGCCTTGTTTGAGTGAGGTTTGATCATTGATTTGCTTTGGTTATTGTTTAGAGGTGTTTAGGGTTGAATTCTAGACCATTTCGGGCTTTGGAGGACTTGAGGGTGCAAGGGGGAGAGGCCTAGAACTTGCGAGGGGGTAAAATGCAATAATAAAAGTGTGTCAGAGTGATGCGGTCGCATCACTCATGACCCATGCGACCAGGGTCTGTTGACAACTTTTTGACTTCTCTCAATTTGTCCAACCAAACCCCACCCAAACCCAACCTAACCCACCCTAAACCACCCTAGTTCTTCCTACACATCCTCTCATGCATGCTTGACAAGTTTCAAGTGATTTGGATGCATGTACAACACATGGCAAAGAAAGACCTCCAACATGCACACACATGCATTGGACACCCCACTTCAGTCATTGCATGACCAATACCTCCACTAAACCCACCATAATCAGTCTTCATCTTCCAAATTCGTGGCTGAACATTTCTTGAGAGTTATAGAGAGTTTATACAAGCTTCTTGAGTGATCAACAATGGTGGCCAACTATTGAAGAAGCCATTTCCAAAACCGAACGGTAGAAGTGAAGAGGAGAGCAAGGAGAACACATACCCAACCTTGCATGGACGTTTTTGTACTTCTTTTAGAGCTTGTTTAAGGTGAGTTACAACATCTCTTCTTATTTCTTTTAGCCTCATTGACCCTAGGGAAAACAATCTTGCTATATGAGGTCAATGAGAGCACTTAGGACTTTGTAGAGATGTCATGTTCTAGTTTATGCTATGTGATGAATTTGGGTTGTATGAACAGATTATAGACCTATTATAAACCATGATTTTGATGTCATTTAAGTGTGGTAATGCATGACAAACCATTCTACTTTGTTGTTTAAGTATTGGGAGTATATTGGATGAGATAGTTAGGCTTGTAGAGATGCCATGATCTTGTATGTGCTAAATGATGTATTTTGGGTTGTATAAACAGATTATGATCAGTTTGTAAATCATAATTTTAATGCTATTTAAGTGTGATAATGCATGATAAATCATTCCATCTTGTTGCTTAAGCATTAGGAGCATGTTTGGTGAAATAGCTAGGCTTGTAGAGATGTTATGTTCACGTATATGCTAGATGTTACATTTTTGATTGTATGATCAGTTTATAAACAGGTTATAAACAGGTTGTAAACCACGTTTAAGATGTTATTTAAGTGTGATAATGTATGATAAATCACCCTACTTTGTTGTTTAAGCATTGGGAGCATGTTTGATGAAATGGTTAGGCTTGTAGAGATGCTATGTTCTCGTATATGCTAAATGTTGCATTTTTGGTTGTATGATCAGATTATGAACAGATTATAAACCATGTTTATGATGTTATTTATGTGTGATAATGTATGATAAATCACCATACCTTATTGTTAAGCGTTGGGAGCATGTTTGATGAAATAGTTAGGCTTGTAGAGATGTTATGTTCTTGTATATGCTAAATGTTGCATTTTTGGTTGTATGATCAGATTATGAACAGATTATAAACCATGTTTATGATGTTATTTATGTGTGATAATGTATGATAAATCACCCTACCTTGTTGTTTAAGCGTTGGGAGCATGTTTGATGAAATGGTTAGGCTTGTAGAGATGCTATGTTCTCGTATATGCTAAATGTTGCATTTTTGGTTGTATGATCAGATTATGAACAGATTATAAACCATGTTTATGATGTTATTTATGTGTGGTAATGTATGATAAATCACCCTATCTTGTTGTTTAAGTGTTGGGAGCATGTTTGATGAAATGGTTAGTCTTGTAGAGATGACATGTTTCACTATATGCTAGATGATGAAATTTTGGTTGGATGAACATGTTGTAAAGTATGTTTATGATGACATTCATGTGTAGATATAGATGATGAATTATTCTATCTTGTTTGTTTAAGTGTTGGGAGCATATTTGATGAAATGGTTAGACTCATATTTGATGAAATAGAAAGAATGAATATATATGCCTTGTTTGTGACTTCTATTCTATGTTGACTAGTTAATTGTTTGAGTGGAGTTTTATGGGTTTAATAACCTTAGTAAACAGATTGTAAAGTATGTTTATGATGATATTCAAGGGTAGAGATATATGATAAATCATTCTATCTTGTTTGTTTAAGTGTTGGAAGCATGTTTGATGACTTGTGAATGAGTATATAGCCCAAACTTCTGACCGTGATTCTATGTTGCCTACTTAAATGTTTGATTTGGGGTCTTATGGGTTTAATGACCTAAGTAACCTATTGATTCATGTTAGTATGGACATAGGAGAGTATTGAGGCCAACGGCTTCTATACCCTAATTTTTGAAAGATTGATTATGACTCAGAGTTGACCATTGGGTTAGTATGACATTAAGGAGTAATATGCCTAAGTCCTACGAATTTTGGGGTAGTATTAATGGAGGTTAAGCCTCCAAGCATTTTAAAGTGTATGAAGAACACTTGATGATTAGAGCCTTGATTTTTATCTCTAATGTGATTATGTGCTAGTTGTGAAGTAAAAGCATGACTAGATGATTGTAGAGTACATGCCTACTTATTTGAGCATATGATAATGTATTACGTGTGCTTGAAGTTTGAGTCCAGCTGGAGTCGGTTTGTTGAGTCTTTGGGGCGGGACGATACATCATCTTCACGAATTGTGAGATTCATGATTTTGATGGATCGCCACGCCGGATTGCACACACCCTCTATCGATGGCCACGGTAGGGAAGTAGTTGATCTTAGTTGTAGTATGGAAACATGACTTTGATAACTATCGGAACTCGAGCGGGGAAATGTCTCGGGGACGTCGATATCCACGAAAGGGATATCGAGGACACATAAGTTTGGCACATGTTTTTGCAGGAGCGACATGCGCGGAAAAAGGGTAACGATATCACCTCCCTTTTGTATGAATTGACTCACGAGTGCTTATATGTGAATAATGTGCTACGTGAATATGATATGATATGAAATGATGGTTGATTGAATTAATGAAATGTTATACTTGTTGATAACATGATATTCAAGATTGTTAAGTATGAATGCCTTGACATGATTATTTATGAAATGTATATTATGCCAATTGCATGAATTATTATTGTTGAGCATGATGCCATGACAGGAAGTTATGTTAGTAACTTGCTAAGTCTTTATGACTTACTCCTATTTGTTTTGATTGTTTTCCCTAGATCCGAGCCGTGCAAGTGGTTCGAAGTGATTATCATGATACGTTGGTGAAGCTTGTGACGAGGTTGCTACCTTGTTAATTTTAGTACCTTTTCTTTTTGGCAAGGACGGCAGGGAACATAAAGTTATATAAACTTTATGTGGGGTAGCAAGACTTTATGTTTGATTATTAGTACTTATGTTTATTAGTACTTAATGTTTTGAGAGCCGACATAGTCGTGCCTTATGTATTTATGATGATCATGCTTTAGTTGTTTTAACCATGTATTGGTTTGTTTAATATGTTTATTATCCGGCATGTTTTTAGCCGTTAAGCATGCTAGACTAGAGTTCTAGACTTAGTTTAATGTTGGGTTCCGGCCGTAGCGTCGCCGATGACTTGATATATAATTGCTATAAATTGTTATATGTGCCTATTGTTGCGTCACATGATTTTATTTTGGACCAAGAGATTCATTATCTCTAAGGTTGTGTTAGTTTGAGCTTGTTAGCTCAGGGCGCCA
>JABEVN020003020.1:0-19656 GCA_013146195.2 Codonopsis lanceolata
ATTGAAATCTGGCATGAGTGTTCTACTACTTTACATGGGCTTGAAGATATTAACATTCATTTTTGCAATGCTCAAGTATGCCAAAAGATGTTTGCATTTATAGCTTTGTTATAATTATGCCAACAAAAGTTAGTTTATGTGTGAGCGTAGATGGGAAAATGTAGCTGAAGCATATTGTTAAATTACGCAACACGGAATCAGTGCGATCTATTATGCTTTTATCCAACAAAAAATAGCAAAAGAAACGAATCTGCAAAAAAGAACATAATACTTCTCTTAAAACTCAAATCACCATTGCTAGATGTTGATCGACATTTAATGGAAGTGATTATCTAGTTTTATTTTTGTTTGTTTTAGTACTCGGGGACTTGGCAATGTTGTTTTTGCTTGCTTTCTAGAAGTATAGCGTAAATGTGTCTTTCAATGCTTGAATCTACACCCTTTCATTGCAGCCGATTGAACCTCTTGCATGGTTTCCTTTATTAGAGTGATCAACTCTTTAAAAGTGGCACATGAGTCTAGTAACATGATTGAACCCTTGAGGGCTTCTTCCACTAGACTTCGCTCCTGAAGAAGGGCTTGTTGGGTATGTGGAGAATGAATTAATTCCTCAACACAACTGTACAACTCTAGCCCAACAAGACTATTTTGAATGGTGTTGACCTTGAGGCAGAGACCAATGTTTTCAGCTTGTGCTCAGTTTTGACTTTTGATAGGACATGAATGGAGCCTAGAAGGTAAGCTAATGGACCTTACCTTGCTCGCTAATAGTTTTTGAGCCTTCCATTTGAAATGGACTTTGTTGAATAAAATCAAGAAAGTGAAAGAAATGTCGAATTGAAGCTTAGGTTTGATAATGGTGATTTCAGTCTATTTATAGGGAGTATGTAATGGTTGAAAATGTGGGCCATGTAATGGTTGAAAATGTGGGCCATGCAACCTTCTGAAAAAATCTTGTGTCATTGAAAAATGCTGGCCTCATGGCTGTAACCGGTAAGGAACATTTTGTTTTGAATAAGATTATCTTATTCCAACACACATGCATACACACACATAAAGACTAGAGTAGCAATGATGAACAAGAATGGCTTTGGCTAGAACCAAATATCTATGTTAGGAATATTATAATCATAATATGCAGAGGTGGCTGAATAGTTCGTTTTCTAGGGAGACAAGAATCAATTAGAAAGATATTTATTTCTTTTCAAAAAATATATGTAAGCCCCAATATTGACACGTAGAGGATGCTTTTACCAAGTGTCACTTGATAATTTGAGCAACAGGTCAATTCACTGGATCAGTACCAGAGGATTGCGGCACAGATTACGGACGATAGAAGGACGAGTGTTCTTTGTAAGGTTAAGCTTGTTGCACAATGACCTTGGTAGGTATAACAAGTTTGACCCACGGTAACCACTTCCACTTGCATGAAAGCGTGCGGGGCTTCCATATACTAGGGTCCTTGTAAACCTTACAGTAGCACTGATAGCTTGCATTATGCAATCATTGTTGAACATCAATTAGGGTTAGGTTCTATATATTTTCGTGTTTTTCCATTGTTATATTAGTTTGGCTGGATTCAAGTTTTATGTATCATCTCTAAAACCTAATAGTTTAAAATCTCATCAACGTAGATAAAAGCTATAGTTCATTATCAAAATATTAATATTTGAAAAAGTACCGAATATAAGGAGCTTTAAGGCATTATTGATTAACAAACAATGGAAAATGCATCTTAAAAATACTCTTATGTATCACTCATTATGCAAGCAATCCATTATATATACCAAGTTATGATGATGCAAGGTATATTGAGTTTGAGGACATTAAGTATGAAATCCCTATCAAAAGTCTGTTCTCTAGTATTTAAAAAGGATAAAGAGGTAAATGGTCACAATGCTAATAAACGTAAGAACTAGTTGCTGCGAGTGCTTCTCAAATTCAAGTCAGTTTATTCTTCCGCCGATTATTCCATGAAAAAGGCCAAGCATATGAGCTAAAGCAAGCATTCACGTTTAATTGCAAGTGAGCAAATGTAAATTGATGAAAAGGTATATGACGGAACACCGGTTTAAAGAATACCCCAGTAAATTCCAGCATAGTTGCTTAATCTATATATTTTAGCATGCCATAATTTAGAAACACATAATTGTGGTGGTAAGCGCATTTGCAGAGGAAAGAAAGCACATCCAAGAGGCAATCAAAACTAAATTATTATAGGACTACAATAATTGTTTAACATATATGAATTATGTTTGTGGGAAAGAACTGCACCTGAAGAGATGAAAAATGCCCTCCATTAAAATTCCAATTGAAAGCATCCCGTAACAAACCACCAAAGAAAAAGTTCGTTTCTCTAGAAAGTTTTCAAACTCTAACCTGACAATACGAAAGAAAGGGAAAATCCATTGATCAAACATTGCCTCCTTTTGAGATCAAATAAACAATGAAATGGACAAAGTAGCCAAAGTATTACTTCTTTAGGATGTCAAGATATTAAAATTTTGAAGGTCAAAATCATCATAAAAAAACAGAAGATATTCAAGCAATGGGCAAGGAAAAAAAATAAAACGCAGTCCCTAACAAACTTTAAAAACACGGAATCAGTAAAATAAAAATGAAAGCTAGAGAGACTATATATATATATATATATATATATGTGTGTGTGTGTGTGTGTGTGTGTGTGTGTGTGTGTGGAAAACTGACCTTGAAACCCCAAATCAGTATGACAATAACAAAGATTTAAAAAGAATTAACCTTGAAATCGTTGTAAAAAGTTAAGATAGAATAACAATTAAGTACACTCATGAGAAGCATCCATTAGTAGGAAAAAAAAAACATGCATACACAAAGATGGCAAAAGGAAACTGGTAGAGAAATGGAAAGACAATGAATTGTAAGAAAATGTTACCTCAAATTGTTCCCAAGTAGGGTATAAAGCACCATGAGCTGCCCAAAAAGATCAAAGACACTGATTTAACCCCAAATTACAACCTGTAACTATAAAAGAGGACTATTGCCTCAAAAAATAATTACAAGTCTACGATTTTATGAGCAAACTATTTTATTAAACACCTAATCCTAGAGGCTGAAACGATTCAAATGATTCTACTAGGCGTTACTGGGCATTGTCGATAGTGACGGATACGCACATGAACTACTCATAAAGTAGCAGAAAAATCACCTTGATTTACATCTTTGAAGAAGAATGCTACAACTATAAGATAGTCAAATAAGGAAGCATGAGAGGAGCAAACACAAGAGATTAGGGCACAAATTGAAAGAGACTTTCAATATCAGCAGTGATTTTCCATATGTCATCATAATAGATAATAAGTAGCATTTTTAGCTAGTAATGTTTAATGTGAGAACTTACTGCCCTGCTTGATATTACCATTAATTTTGGTACATCTTTTAACTTTTACGCTTCTGTATATAGATTTTAGCTAGATCAATGCTTGGGCTCGGTGAAAGCAGAAAATGTGCTCAGATTGTGAAGATTGTATTTATTGGAAATAAGTGTAAATCCAATTAATTCGTTCAACTTACGTTTAGAAAAATAAAATTCCAAAAATAGGTATTATTATGAATGCCTTTTTCTTTTTTGCTTTCTAGTTTAAGCTCTACAAGAAGAAAGAGTTAGAGTTCTGACAGTAGCTTTAATACCCTATACATATGAATTTCTTTTAAAAATCTCATGGGCCCCATGCGACCCACCGTTACCAACATGCGTCTGTCCGTGACTACGGGCCTCGGAAAGGTCCAATGTGTGTGGTCGTATAAACTCCTGATTCAGAGATGTTGAGAGAGAGAGAATGGGAGCATTTTCCTTGGTTTTTGTAGAATTTCAAATTCTTTCAACCCTCAATTGTCTCCAATCAAGATATCTAACAATTTCAACTATTATATTATCTATTGTAACTAGATGATCCAAACAATTTATGTTGTCACACCTATCATACTACCAACCAGAGGAATATATTCGAATTTCAATAATCTAAACATCAGATCAGATCTATGTCAACAAGTAAGTCCATAAAGGTTACTGTGTTCACCTTTGAAAATTACGCACCGAGTCACTTTCTAAGAACCTTATTTCCTCACCTAGCCTGACTACTTAGAACCTAATCATCTGATATTATAGGACACTAAACCCAGCTAGTCTTAAGCATGTTTAGAAACACATTCAACTAACACAAATCAAGTAAGCCTATAATCCGGTTTTGGTACTTTGAAAAAAAAAATAACCAATAAGATTTACAACATATGTATTTTAGTTGTATTTATCTCCAATAAGATGCAGTAAATCAGAAAAAGCATGCTTCCAAATTAAATCTGGACAGACTCAAAGCGCAAATGATGTACATTCATTCACACCCAAATACAAAGATGAGAAAGTTTAGTTGGGGGAAAAATTATTATAGCTATCAAATCTAAACTGTCTTATAGAAGACAGAACATAATTATCCACCATAAGTAAAGACTATACGTCTATACATCCCAAAATTTAAACCCACCAAATACTTTCTGATACAAGCTCTAATCATCAAGCTATCTAATCTTCATACAAATAAACCCTAATTTGCAAATGAATAAGAATTGAAATTACCTGGTTGAAACTTGAAATTGGAGCAATTCTTCAGTAGATTTTCAAAGCCGCCCTAGTTCTATCTTGGAAAGATCGATAGACAAGGAGAGGAGAAGAAATCGACTGGGAAATTAGGAGAAAATGGCGTGATGGACTGAATGGCAAAGAGAGGAGAAGAAAGCGGCTGGGAAATTAGGGGGAAAATATCTAGTGCGGGAAAGCGAAAAAGTAAGAAGTGAGGGAGTAGGAAAAATTTTGAGCTCCCCAAACCAAAAAATAATAATAGCGCGCGTACGTGAATTACGAGGGCGGAAACAAAAAAAATGGGTTAAATTGGCAAGTGTCTCAAAAAGATAATTAATTAAACAACACTAATAAATGCCTTAATAGATCACTTTATGAGGCATTTTAAAAATTAATTTGATATTTAGTAAAATGACACTTAGAAATGCCTTAACAAATAACTTTAAAAGGTCTTTCAAAATATAAACTAATAATATCTAAAATGACACTTATAAAAGCCCTAAAAGATAGTTTTATGAGGCATTTTGAAAAGAGCCTCTAACAAAGAGTCACAATAAGTCAATTTTCTTGTAGTGGGTATAACATCATTCCTTGGTGGCGATACTCTCGCATTCGGTTCTGGCGGTGGCGGTGGAGGAACATTCTGACCTTGACCTATCTGAGCCATCTCAGTCATAAACTCTGTCATGCGGCGATACAAATCTGCCATCTGAGCATTCATGCCCACTGGATTCGGTGGTGGAGGAGGCAATTCCGCCTCAGGTTCATCAGGAACTCTCCTGGGTCTGCCTCTACCTCGGCCTACACGATCTGCTCTAGGATTCACCATCAAGCACCTATAAGAATCACTCGGCGTTAGAACATCACACAAGAAATAACCCACCTAGGCCATGGAACCTATCCTGACCAATAGCTAATGAGAGCTAACCAATAACAAAAGCTAACGAGAGCTCTGATACCAACTGTGGCGACCCCGAACCCGGACCCGAGATGGAACCGCGGACCGGAGCGCCAAACAAGACAAGACAAGAGGAGCAAGAAAGGAACGAACATGCAAGGACTCAATATTTTAAAACTGACGTGACACAACATTTCAGTCGCAAGAGAACTCGACACAAAAGGTCGGTATTTTCAAAATCATTTCACCTGATAAAACATTTAAGCAATAATCCAAGTCTTCGGCGACACTACAGCCGGAACCCAAGCTAAGCAGTAAATAAGACAAGGAAATAAATAAGAGCTAATAGGATGCTCAGCGGAAGTCTATACGTAGTGAACGCTAACAAGATATACAAGGCACGGCTAACACATTTGCCGGCATCAAGAGAAGATAATTACTACAAGAGTTAATACTACAAGTAGCTAACAAGATACACGAGTACAAGTCTATACAATCCCAAGCATAGTCTAGATGACTAGCTTATACCCATCGTCCTTGCAAAATACAAAAGAAGAGAAGAGGACTTCTAAACCACCTCTTCAACTGCAAAAGCCTGACCAAAGAGAACTAAAGTATACGAGCACTGCGAGCCTCAATGGGAAGGTCCTGTCCTGCTAGGATCTAAAAAAAAGTACAGGGGAACGGGTAAGTCATAAAGACTCGTAAGCTATCAATCATGCATGACATGGCAATATGCAACACGTTAGGCAAGACAATATTACAACCATGTAGATCAAGTATATGAGATGCACATTATTGCACATAGTCACATAATATGAGGATATAAAGCTGGGCCGCTCAGACCTGAAATGCATGAACCTTCATGACGTGCATGAATGATGGGTGTGATAATACATCGATCTTCCGAGGATATTCTCGGGATAAACATGAAGTCAATCTCAATGGTCGCGTATTGGTTGGCCAAGAGAGCTCTTCCCCACTGTGGCCGGCAGTGGAGGGTGTGTGACATGATCAAGTACGCCAGCTGGACTCATGCAATGCCAAGTAGTATTTACTCAACAATGGTTAGTATGGAACGAGTCCGACAATAGCGTCCTCGTTCAAGACAAGTATATAATCTCATCAATAACAAGCATGATTGAGCTCGACAAGAGCGAACTCAATATATCAAGTACGCATTTATTATGTCATAAAGATACAAGCATGATAGTCAATCCATTTCAAGAGTCTAGAATTAGTTTTCTAGTGGAACGCATATAATAACGTCGTAGGGATTTCCATTGAGCCGATATTGTTCAATAGCTCACTAATGTCGACTCCGTTGAGTCATTTCTATAAATCCAAACTTGTAGAGTTAAAATACTATTTGCATTTCAAACTCTTTTCTAAGTTATCGCATCGATTAATCTAGGTCATTAATCCAATAACAACCATAGCCAAGAATAAATTCAAGTCCCCAATTTATGGAGCCCTAGATCACGTTTTCCCAAATAATGGTCGAAAGTCTATGACCCAAGAATAATAGTTATTTCTAATGTAGAGTAGAACACTTTTACTTCTAGGCTTAGTGTCCAAATCACGACATTTACATTCATGGTCTATAATTCCCAAATATTCATACTCTCTAAAATGTATCATTTTCATGGTAGAAACAAGGAGAGCAATGATTTAGACATGAGAGAAGGGAAGCAAGAAGGGGTATCATGTTATCTCTAACATGGACCTAAGGGAAATCGATAGCTTACCTCAAGCCAAGCAAAAGACGAAGCAAGAAAAACTGATCGGCAGTAATCGCTCTACCCGACGGCGGCTTCGCAACGACGATCTCGGAATCGTTAGCGGGTCTCGAATCTCTTGGAAGCCAAACCCTCACGCACTAATCTCACCGAGGTTCTCACGCACGAACTCTCTCCAGACTAGAGAAGACGGAATGAAGAAATGAGTCGTGAAATGAAGGCTAGAGCTGATGTAGTGTAGATCAGCTTAATTAAGTGTTAATGTGGAACACTTGTCAAATGATGAGTGATAGAAATAGGTTTAACAATCTTAATTAGGCTTAGATTAGGCTAATAAGACTCTAATACAAGTGGTTAAAGTCACTAATGGTGGAGGTTTAGTAAGGGTAGGTTCGTAATCAGCCAAATGTTGCAGAAAATCCCGTTTTGCTGGAATTCTTGTCTGTTCGGTTGTGATGGCCAAACTTCCATCATTTTGTTCGGTTATGGTGGCTGAACAAAGCCCAAAATGTTCGGTTGGCAGAGTAGAACGATTCCTAAGGCCATACTTTAGGTCAAACAGGTCCAGATTTGCACGTATAACGCGTACAAGGCATATACAGCTCAAAGAAGCATTAGAATGAGTATCAAGGGTCCTAAAAACAATTATAAAAGTCTCTCAAGGTCTTGGCTAAGTCCAAAAGATCAAAGCCCGAGCAAGAACAAGTCAATCTAGAGCATGCAAGGCAATAGGCGTTCGATACGACAATTACGGTTCGATCAAGGAATGCAATCAAGTCAATCATGTTAGGGATACTACTAGCATGTTTAAAGCATGTTCTAATCATGTTAAACAAGTATGGAAGACAAGTATACAAGTAGGTTTCGGGTTCTCACACTACAGCCGGAACCCAAGCTAAGCAATAAATATGACAAGGAAATAAATAAGAGCTAAAAGAGTGCTCAGCGGAAGTCTATACGTAGTGAATGCTAACAAGATATACAAGGCACGGCTAACACAATTGCCGACATCAAGAGAAGATAATTACTACAAGAGTTAATACTACAAGTAGTTAACAGGAGTACACGAGTACAAGTCTATACAATCCCAAGCATAGTCTAGATGACTAGCTTATACCCATCGTCCTTGCAAAATACAAAAGAAGAGAAGAGGACTTCTAAAACCACCTCTTCAACCGCAAAAGTCGGATCAAAAGAGAACTAAGGCGAACGAGCACCGCGAGTCTCAACAAGAAGGTCCTGTCCTGCTAGGATCTAAAAAAAATACAGGGGAATGGGTAAGTCATAATGACTCGTAAGCTATCAATCATGCATGACATGGCATTATGCAACACGTTAGGCAAGACAATATTTCAATCATGTAGATCAATTATTTAAGATGCACATTATTGCACATAGTTCACATAATATGAGGATATAGAGCTGGGCCGCTACGTAGACCCAAAATGCATACACTTTCGATAGCGTGCGATAATCGATGGTTGTGATAATACATCGATCTCCGAGAGATGCTCGGGAAACAATAGTCATTCTCAATAGTCGCGTATTGGTTGGCCAAGGAGAGCTCTTCCCCACGGTGGCCCGCCGTGGAGGTGTATATGCGATAACAAGTATGCCAGCTGGACTTATGCAATGCCAAGTAGTATTTACTCAACAATCAATCAATATGGAACGAGTCCGACAAGAGCGTCCTCGTTCAAGATTAGTATATAATCTCATCAATAAACAATCAAGATTGAGCTTGATAAGAGCGAACTCAATATATCAATTATCAAGTATGCATTTATTATGTCATAAAGATACAAGCATGACATTCAATCCATTTCAATAGTCTAGAATTAGTTTTCTAGTTGAACGCATGTAATAACGTCGTAGGGATCGATCATTGAGCCGGTATTGTTCAATAACTTATTATTGTCGACTCCGTTGAGTCATTTCTATAATTCAAACCAAATAGAGTTTAAACACTATTTGCATTTCCAACTCTTTTCTAAGTTAACACACCGATTAACCTAGGTCATTAATCCGATTAATAATCATAGCCAAGAATAATCTCAAGTTCCTAAATCATGGAACCTTAGAATCACATTTTCCCCAAATAATGGTCGAAAGTCTATGACCCAAGAATAATAATTATTCCTAATATAGAGTAGAACACTTTTACTTCTAGGCTTAGTGTCCAAATCACAACATTTACATTCATGGTCTATAATTCCCAGAAATTCATACTCTCTAAAATGTATCAATATCATGGTAGAACACAAGGAGGTCATGATTTAGACATGAGAGAAGGGAAGCAAGAGGGGGTAGCATGTTATCTCTAACATGGACCTAAGGGAAATTGATAGCTTACCTCAAGCCAAGCAATGGACGAAGCAAGAAAAACTGATCGGCAGTAATCGCTCTACCCGACGGCGGCTTCGCAACGACGATCTCGGAATCGTTAGCGGGTCTCGAATCTCTTGGAAGCCAAACCCTCACGCACTAATCTCACGGAGACTCTCACGCACTACTCTCTCCAGACCAGAGAAGACGGAATGAAGAAATGAGTCGTGAAATGAAGTCTAGAGCTGATGTAGTATAGATCAGCTTGATTAAATGTTAATGGAATCCACATGTCATTAGATGAGTGGTGGAATTAGGTTTAGCAATCTTAATTAGGCTTAGATTAGGCTAATAAGACTCTAATACAAGTGGTTTAAGTCACTAATGGTAGAGGTTTAGTAAGGGTAAGTTCGTAATCAGCCAAATGTTGCAGAAAATCCCGTTTTGCTGGAATTCTTCTCTGTTCGGTTGTGATGGCCGAACTTCCATCATTTTGTTCGGTTATGGTGGCCGAACAAAGCTCAAAATGTTCGGTTGGCAGAGTAGAACGATTCCTCAGGCCATACTTTAGGTCAAACAGGTCCATATTTGCACGTATAACGCGTACAAGGCATAAACAACTCAAAGAAGCATTAGAATGAGTATCAAGGGTCTTAAAAACAATGATAAAAGTCTCTCAAGGTCTTTGCTAAGTCCAAAAGATCAAAGCCCGAGCAAGAACAAGTCAATCTAGAGCATGCAAGGCAATAGGCGTTCGATACGGCAATAACGGTTCGATCAAGGAATGCAATCAAGTCAAACATGTTAGGGATACTACTAGCATGTCAAAAACATGTTCTAATCATGTTAAAAATGTATGGAAGACAAGTAATACAAGTAGGTTTCGGGTTCTCACAATTAAACTTGAAAGACTATTCCTTCTCTCTTTTATTTTGTTTTTCCTTTCTGCCCTTCTGCAATTTCTTATTCTCTTGTTCTCTTCTTCCTTCTTCTTTTTTTTTTTGTTCTTCCATTACTCCTCCTCCGCCACCAAAATACACACAAATGTATGAGGACAAGTTATTACTTCTTTCCATCATTTCTCTCTTGCCTCTCTTAGCCGACCCAAACACGATAAAAATCAATTTTGGAGAAAAATCCACTTGCGACATTTTGGTTTAAAAAATTTACAGAATATAACAACATTCACCAACCTCAATTATGTGATCTTAAAATAGTGAAATTCCATGATGATAGCCATTTGAAAATCAATTTCATCAATCGTTCAAAAAAAAATTTTCTTACACCCACATATAACTTACTTAGAACTCATATACAAAGACTCTCCCTCATCGTCGACCACCGCCCGAACACACCTACTAATTGAACAGGAGAACTACTAGAATATGAAACTGAAGAAGCAATATCATACCTCAAATCGAGACCCGCGATCTTGCCTATCGTGGTTCGGTGCGTCACCGAGACTTCAGTAATCTTTGCCTTTCGTGCTCTGTTTTTTTTTCTTTTGTTTGTGCCAAAACCCAACTAGATATACCTACCTTTATATACCCAGTGCCATGCCTCTTCTTCTTCTTGATCGAACATGTACGCCAAATTGTTCATGCACTTATCTCATAGATTTCCCCCTTTCAGATCGTCTATCTCTCTTCCCGATTTTGGCTGGAAGCTTTCGATTAAATGAACTCTTTCCCCCATTCCATTTAGAAACAATGAATTCTCTATCTTTCTTTTCTTTATTTTGTTATTATTTTTTTACTATTATTATAATTATTAATATTAAGGAATTCAAATGTGTTGGGCCAACATTCTAAATAAATTAATAGGATATATTAAGCCCACTAATAATGTACACCAAGCCCACAAAATTTCAAGTGTACTAAGCCCTAATAATAATTTTTTTTAAGCAAGCACAAATGTTTTGTAAATAAAATCTAACTAAATAATTATTTTAGAAGTTTTGGGTATATTACAATCATATTTTTAATCTAGGTCGTAACAAA
This sequence comes from Codonopsis lanceolata, assembly GCA_013146195.2. NCBI lineage: Eukaryota > Viridiplantae > Streptophyta > Magnoliopsida > Asterales > Campanulaceae > Codonopsis > Codonopsis lanceolata. The sequence goes on from JABEVN020003020.1 coordinate 11,575, forward strand.
ATAAAAATTGCTTAACTGATCTTTACTGTGTGAAGTAATGGTTACTCCAACAACATGTGGAGCCAATGGATTGAAATTTGAAGAACTTCAATAAGTTGGCAAAGTGACAGTTGGCATTAATTGGCAGGAGGAGACAAATTGATAGACTTTATTAGAGCAACTCCAATGGGAGAATGCAAAAGGTTGATAAAAATTTATCAACCTTTATCAAAAGCTTTAAACCATTGTTTTTTTTAAAAAAACCAGATTGAATCTTGGGGTAGTAGCTCCGGTCCCTCATTGCTACTACCAGGAAAATCGCGGGATGTGCCCGAAATGATTCAGGGTTTGAGAACATTGCAACTAATAACACATATAAGGTCCAACCTCAGAAGAAAGCAAAGTACTTCCACCAAGTATCGAACCCACGCTGCATACCTCCAAAATCTTATGTCCCCCTCTCCTTTTACCACTCGGCTATGCCCCGGGGGACAGCTTTAAACATTGTGAGATGCCATGTCATAGGTTCAAAACTTCAAAAGGTTGATGTTTATCAACCGGTTTATACTTGATGGCTGGACTTTGTTTTATAATTTTGGGGTTAAATGTGTATTGAGAAATAATAAAATATTTAGTTGTGAGTCCATGTTATAAAGCTTTTATGGGTTTATGTATAGTGGAGAATATGTTTATAAAGAAAAATGTTTATAAGTTGATGACGTGGCATGACGTGGCAGTGGAATAAACCTTTTCACAGGTCCATGACTGTGGATGCCCTTAACATTACAAACAAGTTGCCATCATTTGAGAAGCCAACTTGCACTGCACACTGTAAATGCTCGTAAACTTCATTATTGTACTTAAACTTGTTTCGTGGAGCATTTTGACCAAAAATATTTCGTTCTTAAATTATCGTCCTAATTGACTTGACGTATGAATTAAAAAAAACAATTGATATGATTATTTATATTAGTTTAATGTGTACTTGTGTAGTTTTCTTTAAAACTCATGTATATGTGGTTCATAATTAAACTAAGGTGAAAAAGTAAGGTTAAGTTGTAAAAGTGATGTTCTAAAAAAGTAAGTTTCAAACTGGACAATTATTTTGGGACGGACGAAAAAGGAAAGGATGCCGATAATTTAGGGACGGAGGGAGTAATATAGATACTTCATCCGTTTCAGACAAATAGTTCACTATTATATTTTGAGATATTTACATAAAGGGTCAACTTTAAAAAATTAAGATATAAAAATATCATTTTATTACTAATGAGAGCTACTATAATTGTCATTTTCTTAAAAAAATTTACTTTCAAACGGGGACTCTTTGTCCGGAACGGAAGGAGTATATAACTAACATTAGAGTTTGTCATAATTACAATAATGTTTGAGTATAATGAATATGTTAATATCAAAATGGATGATAATGTTGAAATGTTATGGAGATAGTGAGCATTATTTTTGAAAATAAACTCTTAAAGTGAAACATTATAAAATAGTATAGTCTACTTTTTGGTTGAAACGAAGAGAGTATATAAAAATCTCACATTTTGTAATTGAATTGAGTTCAATATAGATGGACAAAATCACCCCTTATAAAGTCTATCTGTTAGTCCATATCAACAATTTCATAACAAAATTGAATAAAAAGTTATAATGATGGACCGCATTGCATTTAAATCATAAGTATATCGATTATATTTTATACATTAAAAATTTATTCGTTAAATTGGTTACCCCGAATGGTCGAATGTAAATAAAGTAATTGTCTCAATAATTCAAAATAAAACAGTTTTTCTTTTATCAGACCCAAAAGGTTATAAGCTATCGACAATTTTCAAAAGTAAGATAAGATGCCTTTTGTAGGCCCTTAATTGCAACATACATCTTTCCCCTTATGATTTTGTTTAATCTCAGTATCTATCCCTCAGATTTAGTCCCCTTTCATTACACCCCTTTTTATTAGAATCCTTTAGATAATTTAATCATCTTAGTTAGTTATTGTACAAAATAATTGACACTAATTAGTTTTCATTCAAGCATATATAGATATTGAGTTTTCTATTTAGATTGACATTCCTAGACTTCTTTTAAGATCCCAAAATGTCTATATATAACTCAAAACACACACACACACACACACACACGTGTAGACATGTCCGGCTCTGACCTAATTTTATAGAAATGTGTAATCTAGTTTTACTTAGGTATACTAAAAGAACGTATCTTCATTTCACCAATTGTCTTCTGGCTCAATGGATTTTTTTTTTCCTAAGGGGGGCATGGGAAGGGATCGAACCTGAGACCTCACACTTTATAAAGCCTCATATCTACCACTGGGCCACCCCCTTAGGGGCGGCTCAATGGATTAGTGAGAGTGTAAATGTGTAATTGGTGATAATGATGCAGACGTCCTTGGTCCAAGTCCTAGTCATGCCACTGTTGTAGTTTTTAATTTTTTATTTTGGGCCTAAAGTTAATTATTAGATTTTATTTGTATGTATATTATATCATATACTCCCTCGTTTTATGTAAATAGTCTCATGTACTTTGAAATGTTTTATATAAATAGTCAACTTTTAAAAATATATGTTTATAATTTTCCTAATCTTTCATCTTTATCCTTCACTTGTATTGTAAATATAATGGTTGTGGCTAAGTATTTTTTTATGTACTACCAACTTCAATACTACTTATATATATTTTAATTTACTTAGGAACCTAATCGATAAGGAGTTACTATATAAAGATAAATATTTTTTATATGTCTCCAGCAGAGTTATTCAAACTTAATTTTATTTTGCGTTTGCAAAATTTAATTATAAAAAAAGTTAGTTGACCATCATATTTTTAATATGGGTCCTAAAAAAATAAAAATTGCTTAAATTGAACCATATGTGCAATTATAATAATTATTGAGTATATAATATCAATATTTCAAGCAAAAATTAAATTTTATTGTTATGTGACTATTATTTTTACTGCTTATGTTTTTTTAATTCTTAACTTTGTCAATTGATTTTTTTTAAAACATGAATCTGTAGTGCACACATGTTACCACATCCATCCAGAAGTCAAAAAAAGAAAAAAAGAAAAAGAATTGATTTAGTATATTTTTTATTGCAAATTGTTTAAACTAATACAAAATAGAAGTTTTTTTGTAATTATTTAATACTTATTTTCTTATATGTTTGCAGGTGTTATATATTTTCAATACTTTAAATGATTAAAAGTCAAAATTTTATTTGTCTAAAAATGTTTTTTATATATTTTTTAAGAGTCTCATCTTTTTTTCTTTTTGCTTTGGATCCCCAAAAATTCAGAACTGACCTTGCATGGCTGCATATCGACAAGATCCAATAAAAACTCATTGTAACAAACGTGAAGGGTAGGCCTGCCATGCCAAAGGAAGCATCAGCTGTATATTAGGCTGTAACATTTTCTTATATCTCTTGCTAACAATAACAATTTTTTATATTTTCCTAATGAAATGTTTAAGAGTATGTTCGATTTTTTTGATTTAGAAATGATAAGATTTATTTTATAGAGATTATTAAATTGGAATTATAATATTGTTAACATTGTCTCATGTGTTAAAAGATTATAACTATGGTATACCTAATGCAATACATTCATTAAAAAAAGTTATTTTTAAAGTTTATCCTAGTATCTACTCCTTCCATCCTATAATATATGACGTTTTGAGACAATTTTTTTGTTCCAAATTAGATGACACTTTGCAATTTTTAAGGAACTTTTTTTTTTTGCAATTCTACCCATATTTATTGACTCCGTAACACGTGTTTGACTCTTTAAGAAAGAATATCAAGACTCCTCATTAATGTATGAGACTACGGGGAATCTAAGATTGAATCATCTTTGTAAATTACTCCTTTTGTTAATAAGTACTAGTATTTGTGGCCGTGCCCATGGCATGGCGCAAAGAGGGGAGGATGTCAATATTGGAGGGTGTCAATATTTAAATAAATCAATATATGTTTTAATCATGTTTCAAAAAGAGTCTAAAATAACAAATTGAAAATAAAGACCTCTTGGTATTTAGTTAAATTAGTATATGCTCGCTTTAGAAGAGCTCCCAATAATATTAGTACCCGTGCACCGTGCCTAAGCGAGATAGATAGACAAATGTGTAATATATCTCTTCAAAATGTGCCCGTGCCCATTTCTTATGGACCTATGGCACCGTACCCATGCACGTGGACCTTCCCAATAATATTATTTTGAGATATATTTGGGTGTCAGTTGAAGAGAAATTGAGCGCTCTTCTATTTAGTTAAATTCGTACACCGTGCCTAAGCGAGCATGATATCCCATTTTGAGAAATTGGGCGCTCTTAATCTTCCTGATCACGTCTACACTAATATTTTTATATTACGGTCTCTTCCAAAAAAATGTGTTTTAGACATTTTTCATTAAGTAATTAAAAATGGATTAAACAATTCAAGAAAGCGAATTCCTCCATGGCCGGCCCAAAAATTTATTTCTCTCTCTCACCCATCTCCTTCCAACTCCTTCACCCAAACCTTCCACAAACCCATCCGGCTTCATCATCCATCTCCGCCCCAGCAACCCAGTTTGTGCCCCCATGTCAGGTCGACCTTTACACCCAACCACCGCCTTCTTCCTTTCTCCAAACATTCCCGGCGAATTCCTCCATGACCGACCCAAAAATTTCTTTCCTTCAATCCCTCAATTCCTTCGCCCAAATACCCCCAATCCTCCACACCTAGCAACCCAATTCGTTCCCCCATCAAAAAAGCCGACACCTAGCAATCCAGCAAGGTTCGTCGGCTCCAGATTCGAGGCAGCTGCTAATCCAGCCGACCTCCTTCTTCGTCTCTGTTAATAGTTGACTCCCTTACAGCTGTGCCTTCTACGCGGTGCTCTTTCGCCGGGCTCGGTACTTTCGCCTAACATCGGTGCCAACGGGTTCAGGCCTCCATGGGTTCATCGGTGCCAATGAGCTTGGGTTCCAAGGGTCCCCAACATCGCCGCCGGCCGAGCAAGAAGATGAAGAGGGGAATGACGAAGCTGTGATCGTTGAACGTGCGTCTGGGCATGATGTCAATGAAAGCGTATGAAGTAAGGTAAGGGTTTTAGTGAGTGGGGGAAGGGCAGGTCATGGACTCATGGGTTGCGATTGTGGAAGTTAAGCGGCAAAGGTGACGGTTGTTAGGATGAGTGAGTAACTTCTCCTCACACATGCGAAGTTATCTTTTAATTGTGATCGTAAGATCTCGATAAATGAATCAATCTCATCCGTTCTTTATTTTTTGTCAATTGTAAACGTGCGAGAGTGAGCCCTATTGTATTATAGATTGTTATATTTGATCCGACATACGGATTAATAAAACAATTGATTTATTAATAATTATATTGTGTATAGTTTTCATTGAAATTCATGTACACATGACCCATAATCAAAATACGAAGAAAAAGTAAATATAAATTGATAAAAACTTATTCTAAAAAGGTAACTTACAAATAAGACAATTTTGTAGGGTCTAGTAAAAAAAATACCACAATAATTTTAATAGATTGCTATATAATTATATATACATCTAACCTTAACCATAACAAACTTGTGCATTCATTTTGTCGTGTCCGTGAGATAATCAAGAATCAAATGACAATTTAATGTGTATTTTTTTATTTGTTTTGACGCTAAGACACATAAAATGAAAACAAAAAAATTACTACGAATGATGTGTTTTATAATTTTAAAAAAAATAATACAACGATCAAATTTTCATCTAAAAATAATCAATTTGAATTTGAAAAATCAAAACAAGAAATTTATTTAAGAATATGACAAGTATATATGACTTCGTTCTATAATCCTTCAAATTGTGGTGGTGCATCCATTGTAGATATGATTATGATTTTCCTTTTCTTTTACATCTAATCTAATATTTTCAAATAAAGTAAGACTACTCGACCCAAAATTTCCCATCAACTTAAAAAGTAAGATGTCGTTGAGATAGAGACTTAACGAGTACATACACCCTGCCCCCTTATTGTTTGTTTCAATCTCAATGTCTATCCCTCACCTTTTTCCCCTCTCATTACACCCCTTTTGTAAATGTAGTTACAATTTTTTAGACAATTTAAACATCTTAGTTAGTTATTGCACCGAATGATTGACATTATTTAGTTTTTGTTCAAATGTATTTTAGACAATCTCAATGTTTATTTGTAATACCTCCATCTCACATCGGGTAGGTATGAGAATTGTATGCAATTTATAAGGTGGTCACACTCTACTACTGGGTACCAACATTATCCTGGACTTTTAGGTCGGCTTGTGGTAGGCTTGATGACCCAAAGTATTGTCTGCTCAGCGGGCCAGTGCGTGGTCTACACGTAGCGGATCGAGATTTCGGGCTCGAGGCATTACAAATAGTATCAGAGCAGGTCCCGATTGAAAATGTTGGAACAAAGTATTGTGCGGGCCAAAGTGCTACACCGCGGGAGGTGGGAGCCACCTCTTGATCCCCGTATGAGCCACTTTTTGAATCTTGCATTGCCCGAGATACGATTCGATTTTGACGAGGACGTCAATTTTTTTAAATGGGGGAGATTGTAATACCCCTATCCCACATCGGGTAGGTGTGGGAATTGTATACAATTTATAAGGTGGTCATACTCTAATATTGGGCACCAACATCATCCTAGACTTTTGGGTCAGCTTGTGGTGGGCCTGATGACCCAAAGTGCTGCGTGCTTAGTGGGCCAGTGTGTGAACTACACGTAGTGGACCGGGATTTTGGGCTTGAGGCGTTACAAATGGTATCAGAGCGGGTCTCGGCTGAAAATGTTGGAACAAAGTTCTGTGCGGGCCAAACTGCTACAACGCGGGAGGTGAGAGCCACTTCTTTATCCCCGTGGGCCAGTCATATGTTTTCCACCACACTTGGTACACACAGTGTTATTACACTGGTTCTGTCCCCGATTATGATTTCGTTGTTGTCCTTGATTTTGATTTCGTCATTGTCTCTATTGTTGCCCCTAATTCTGATTCCGTGTTGGCTGGCTTGTACCTTTGTGGTTATTGTTCTCTGTGAAGCTCTTCTTATATCCATGGTTATTTCCAACCTGACTATTAGACTGTTCACGGTAATGACTACCCTGATCATTAGTACCCATCTTCTTCTTCTCCCTCATTCGGTTAAACTCTATTGCTTGAAGCTACATAGATCGAGCACGGTCCACTACCTCTTCATAGGTTGCTAGTTTCAAAGCAGACAGTCTAAAATTGAGCTTATCATTTCGTCCCCTCTTGAACTTCCTGGCCTTCTATTCATTATTATCGAAGAAGGATGGGGCATATTTCGACAATTAGGTAAACTTAGCCTTGTAGTCATCCAGCGTCTTGGGTCCTTGTTCCAAATTAAGGAACTCCACTACTTTTCTCTCCCGTATGCTTGGTGGAAGGTACTTCTTGTTAAACCTCTCCTAAAACATCTCCCAAGTAAAAGCAATCACACCCCTCAATTTTGTAGCTCTCTTCTCCGCCTTCCACCACTACTCGCCTCGCCCTGGAGTACAAATGTGGGAAGTCTGACCTTAATCTTGTTGGCACAGGTCATAGTCTCGAAGATGGTCTTCATATTATCCAACTTGATCTGAGGCTTCGGTGCGGGTGCTCTTATAAACTTCTTGGATCACGATGCGGAGTCTCTTGAGTGGATCCCTAACAACGAGTGCAATTGGTTGTGGTCTAGGTGGAGGTGCAATAGGTTCAGGTACAACATGTTGACATTGAGCAATCTGGCCAATCTTGTCTATTGCTTGTGTCAAGTTTTGTAGAAGGTTGATTATAAGCACATGGTCACCTAAGGCAGAATTTTACTGCCTTACGCTGAGGCGTTTCAGGGCAGGGTTTTCGTTATTCACATTAAGTTGGGGTCCGGATCACTCTATACTCATAGAAATGGAGTCCTTTACAACCCTCCTCCTTGTTTCCTCAGTGACCGCGGCCTCTAGTGGTACGTCCTCCTCTACGTGCCATTTGATATCGATACAAAAACGAGGAAGTGTCAAATAATGCCTAAAAAATTATCACACTTAAATGGTACTCGC
>JABEVN020003021.1:0-19658 GCA_013146195.2 Codonopsis lanceolata
GGTTAGCAACCAAAGATTTTGACGAAGATTCTTTTTTTGCAAAATTTCCAGGACCCAGGGTTTATACCTCCCTTATGGAAATGATTAGAAATCAGAGATATTGACCAAGATTCTTTTTTTTTTCTTTTGTACCATTCCCAAAATCCAGGGTATATACCCCTTATGGAAATGATCAGTAACCACAGATTTTGACCAAAATTCTTTTTTCGCACCATTTCTAGGACCCAGGGTATATACCCATTATGGAAAATTGGTTTGGGACTATAAAATTTTTTCAACCAAAGATTTATACCATTCCCAGGACTCGGGGTATGTACCCTTCCTGGAAATTGGTTTGAGACCAGAAACTTTCAATCAACAGGAGATTTTATACCATTCCCATGACTCGGGGTATATACCCTTCTTGGAAATTGGTTTGGGACAGAAGATTTTTCCAACAAAAGATTTTATACCATTTCCAAAACTCAGGGTATATACCCCTCTTGGAAATTGGTTTGTGGCAAGAAACTTTCAAATAGAATTATACCATTCCCAAGACTCGGGGGTATATACCCCTCTTGGAAATTATTAGTAACCATTTTTTTCAACAAGATTTTATACCATCTCCAGGACTCAGGGTATATACCCCTCATGGAAATTCAATAGAAAGCAGGAGAAGCATGCAAGCATTTGATATGGAAGCATGCAAACATTTTATGGAGGCATGTAAGCATGGAAGCATGTAAGCATGTAATATGGAAGCATGTAAGCAGGGAGGTATGTAATATGGGAAACATGTGAGCATGGAAGCATGTAAGATGGAAAGCATTTTAGTATGGAATGGTAGACAATCATTTGATGTGGAGGGGGCATGCAATCATTTTGGCTTGAAAGGCATGCAAGCATTTTAACACAGAAGGCATGCAATCATTTTGGCACGGAAGGCATGCAATCATTTGATGTGGAAACATGTAAACATATTATAATGCAAATAATCATGTTGTAATGGCCGTGCCTGTCGTAATAGGCTACCTACATATCCTTATAAAAGGAATCAGACCAAACGTAGTTCGACTTTGTTCTATGTTCCTAGGAGTGGATCTAGTAAACATGATGTTGGAATGTCTATCTGCCTAGGAGTGTACCTAGTAAACACGATGTTGGCATCTTCTGTAATGGTCGGACCTACCGGAATAGGCTGGCTACGTATCCCTTTCAAGAATTAGACCGAACGTAGTTCAGCCTAAGTCGAAACATGTTGCGACGTGGAAAGATAGTTTGCAATGTTCATTGCAACCTACTGAAAATAACACGAACTAGATTGTATCAACAAACCAATCTAGATGCAATATTCATTGCATCACAAAGTGCGATCAAAGCAAATTCAGATGTAATATTCATTACATCAACCATAGTGAAACCAGATGCAAATTCAAATGTAATATCTATTACATCCACCAGGAACCTAAGGCAAAACCCAGATGCAATATTCATTGCATCGCCACGAGACTAACGCCAATCTAGATGCAATATTCATTACATCACAAAGAAACAAAACACGAAAACCAAATGCAAAACCAAATGAAATTTCAGTGTTGTATTACAAAATCATATACGATATACATTGCATTATCGCAAAATCAGATGTAATATCTATTGCATTATCTCAAAAGTTATCATAAAATTTGATGCAATATCAATTGCATTGTCGCAAAATTATTTGTAATGTCCCTTGCATTGCCACAATATCAACACAAAATATGATGCAATATCCATTGCATTTCCACAAAACTTAACATAAAATACGATGCAGTATTCATCGCATCTTCATAAATCCAGGCGTCATATCAATTGTATCAGCACAAGACTAGAACACGATCTGATGCAAAATTGATTGTATCTTTATAAAGTTAACACAAAAACCGATGCAATATCCATTATCACAAATAGAGAAACCTATGCCCAAAACTGATTCAACATTCATTGTATCACTATAAAGCCAAATGTAATACCCATTGCACCACTACAAAATTAATACAAAATCAAATGCAATATCCATTGCATCACCACAAAAATTATCACAAAATCTGATGCAATATCCATTGCATCTCTACAAAACCCAATGCAATATCCATTGTATCACCACAAAAATTATCATAAAATCTGATGCAATATCCATTGCATCTCTACAAAACCCAATGCAATATCCATTGCGTTGTCTCAAAACTTAATACGAAAACCGATGCAATATCCATTGCATCTTTACAAAACTTGACACAAGATTCAATGCAATATCCATTGTATCATTATGAGAGAAACCCAAGCTAATATATGATGCAATATCCATTGCATTACTAAAAGAGAAAAAAATAAGCAAATATAGCAATATCTTTTGCATCATTATGAGACTTAACACAAACAATAAATGCAATACCTCATAACAACAAGAGTAAATACGTGCATAAAGGTCGTGATGCAACATCTATCGTAACACAAAAAAGTCAAGTAGGTAAAAGGGACGTGACGTAATATCCATTACAACACGAAAGGTAAATGTGGGGCTGAATGCAATATTCGTTGCAAACAGAAAGTAAACATGGGTTAACAGGACGTGATGCAATATCCATTGCGACACAAAAGGTAAGTTTCGGTAGAAGAACGTGATGTAATATCCATTGCATCACAAAAAGTCGGTGCATGTAAGCGGCGTGATGCAATGTCCATTGTAACACATGAAGTCGGTGTAGGTAAGAGGAGTGATGCAATATCCATTGCAACACATAGAGGTCATGTAGGTAAGATGGCCATGATGCAATGTCCATTGCAACACCGATAGGTCATGTAGGTAAGAAAGACATGATGCAATATCCATTGCAGCATAGAAAGTCGGTGTAGGTAAGAAGGACATGATGCAATAACCATTACAACACAAAAAGTCAGTGTAGGTAAGAAATACATGATGTAATATCCATTGCAACACATAAAGTTGGTGTAGGTGATGCAATATCCATTGCAACACATAAAGTCAGTGTAGGTGATGCAATAGTTGTTGATTAATGAAATTGTTTTTGATCAATTTCCATAATGGAGTTCTTGTTCCATTCACCCCGACGGCGATCGAACAAAATGAGCCTTACATTCTTGCGTTTTAGTAACGTTTCAGTGAAGTTTGGGCAACATCATTTGATATTGAGGCTGAAAATTCTGTTGACGATGAAGCCCAATGGTCTCCACCACGCAACTCCTCAACATTTCGGTCCCCACGAGACCATTCATTGCCAGACCACTCCACACCACGATATAGTGAAGGACATGCCACCCCTTCTTCTAATGACATGCTTATTGCCATTTGTGATACGTTGAGGGAGATGAACCACAAGCTTGATGCTCAAAGCATTCAAATCAGTGGTTTGAGGATTGAGGTCTTGGCTTTGGATCAAAAAATGGTAAAATATTTCCGTTATGATTTTGAGTAATTATTTGTGATATTTTTTTTACCTACTTACATAATTTTGCTTCAAATGGCAAAGTAATGCAATGACGATGATAGAGGCATTGAGGGAACATGCACCATTCTTACGCGATGATCCTACGATGTAGACTCTTACTCATTCTCCCAACACAACTCTTAACACATCCTTCACTACCACCACTACCACCACTACCACACTTACCTCTCCCTTTCCCATTACAACTACCCATGTAATTTGCATATTTCCTATTGCCACTCCCACTAGCTTTATCACTCTCACTACCACTCGTGCTGCCACCACTCCTACTAAAACCATTATTGCCACACTTTCTCATTCCATTACCATTACCACGCTTCCCCTTCCTCCTCCCACTTCTTCTGCCTCTCCCACTACCATACTTCCCACTACCACACTTCCCCTTCCCCCTCCCACTACCACACTCTCTCCCATTACCATACTTTTCACTCCCACTACCATACTTTTCCCTCCCACTACCATTGCTTCTCCTACTACCACACTTCCCCCTCCCACGAACTCTTCCTCTTCCACTACCATATTTTTCCCTCCTACTACCACTGCCTCTCTCCCTACCACACCAAGTGTTGGTTCTTGAAGTATGACATAGATGTTGACAAGGGAAAATGACATTGATGAAGTTTCTATAAAGACAAAAGGTAAGGGTAAGGGTAAAAAAAAGAAGGAGGTCGAGTCTTGAAATATGTTGCAGACAAGAGTGAACGCGTCTTCTCCCTACACAACGATACTACCTGACCCCATTAAGTCTCTACGATTGGAGAGAGTATTTGTAGATGGAGATATACCAAACTTATGCCTTGGAATTGATAAAGGAAAAGAAAAATTGATGGTAGATTGGCTAGATGTTTCGGATGAAAATGAGAATATACAAGTAGATTTATTAAGTTGATTTTTTATTTATTGTTATCATTATTAAACATCTTAATTATTTATTTTTGTCCACAACGGTTTTGTTATACAACAAGTTGATCAAAAATAGTCAACGTTGATTAAAATTATACAAGGTCTAGCAAAATTGTCAAATGTTGATCAAATATAGTCAAGGTTGATTAAAAATATTAAAGGTCTAGTAAAACTACTAAAAGTCTATTAAAAGCGTCTAATGTTGATCAAAAATAGGTAATTGCTCAAAAAAAAAGTCAAGGTTGATAAAAAAAAAAGGCCAAAGGTTGATAAAAAAAAGAAGATAAGGTTTATTAAAAAAAGGTAAGGTTCATAAAAAATAGTCAAGATTGATAAAAAAAAAAAGCCAATGTTTATAAAAAAAATAGTCAAGGTTGATAAAAAATAATCAAGGTTGATTAAAATTATACAATGTCTAGTAAAATTGTCAAATGTTGATCAAATATAGTTAAGATTGGTTAAAAATATCTAAGGTCTAGTAAAACTACTAAATGTCTATTAAAAGTGTTCAAAGTTGATCAAAAATAGACAATTGCTCAAAAAAAAAGTCAAGGTTAATCAAAAATAGCAATAGTTGATAAAAATAGTCAAGATTGATCAAAAATAGCCAAAGTTTATCAAAAATAGTCAAGGTTGATTAAAATTAAATAAGGTCTAGTAAAATTGTCAAACGTTGATCAAATATAGTCAAAGCTATTTAAAATATCCAAGGTCTAGTAGAACTACTAAATGTGTATTAAAAGTGTCCAAGGTTGATCACAAATAGGTAATGTTGTTCAAAAATAGTTTAGATTGATCAAATATAGTCAAATTTACTTAAAATTATACAAGGTCTAGTAAACTATTAGAGGTCTAGTAAAATAGTGAAAAGAGAAAATGTTCAATTACCTCAACCGAACAGTTTCAAAGTTGTTCGGTCCAGGTAACTTAACATTGTTAACCACACTGTTGTTTGCAACATTGCATTTTATTAAAATTAAAAATAATCGAACTTTCATAAATATAACAAATTTACTTCATTGCATTTATAGAAAAAACGAAATAATATGTTCACCGGTCAAGAGAGAAGAACCAAAATTTCACAAAGAAACACACATTACAGAAAAACTAACCATTATAATTGATTTGCCGATCGGTGAAATGATGAAATGAATTCAAGAATAAAGTAATAAAAGTTGCAATAGAGAGGAAAAAGAATGCGCAAGAGAGTTTGTAATTGTAGTAGGAATGATGAAATGAACTGGACTGAGCGGCTTGAGAACGATTGAAGAAATTTTTTAAAAAAAAACTAACGACAAAGAAAAATAAAAGGGTGTTATGTTATGAAAAGTCAAGGGTCTATGGGCCTATGCTCATAGGCATGTGAACATAACATTCATTGCAAGGTTTAGTTTTCTCCGTTTGTGTGATGCTGCTCGGTTATAAATACCGACGCAGCCTGTTGTTACATTGTACCCGGAGATCCTACTTTGAATAATACTCTCTCTCTCTCTTTCTCTCATACACTCATTGTTCTACTTTGTGGTTACTTTATAACACGTTATCAGCACGATTGTTCTACTCTTAAACAATCCCAAATGGTAAAATTTTCTACCGATATATTCTTTATTTTATGTCTTTGTTTTACTTCAATATATATATATATCGTATATCACCATTATTAAGAAAAAGGTTGGCTGAGCCACCGCCGATAATATATGGTGAGATGACGAAATAATAATTTATTATTTAATGCATAATATATATGTTCGTTGATGCTTGTGCGAAATAACCCCAAACTATAAATTGAATATTTATATATATACATATATTTCAATTCTATATATGAATAACTTTATATACATATATATTTATTACTGACTTACAAACACACACAGAAAGGCTTGCTGAGTAGCGTGGCGTGAATATATATGTATGCTATATAATAATTGTATACAGTTGACTGACAAATATTCATGCATAGTTATTTTATGTATTGTTCCTAATAAGTTTTATATTTATTCATAATATAAATACAATTCTATTAAATAAGAATTTTTACATTTTTACCCATCCTATAACGGCTAGTTGTTGATTTTTATCTATCACCCCCAACGGTAATAAACGGTCATTTTTTCTCTCCATATATACCGCAACATCTTAATAGATTACTCACATTTTTACTATCTCTTTACAAACTCTCAATAATCATATATTCTTCTACAAAATGTTCCCTCCAATGTTGATGATTATTATCATACTTGTTATTGCGTGCACCGCATTGGTTTTTGTTGCTGAATTCCCTCCAAACGATTTTCAGATTTTTATTATCTATCTTTGTATCATGTATGTCATGTTAGCAGTTACAATAGCTTTCAACATACATTTTAACATGTACTGATTGATTATCATATGAATAAAATTTCCATGTCATCATTTTATTAATATATATGTTTCATTTTTATAGTTTTTCTTCACAAATGACAAACATTGCTAAGCTTGAATTTGAAAGGCTCGACATAACTGAGAAAAACTATATGTCTTGGAAAATAGATGTTGAAACCCACCTGGCCGCAAGAAGCCTTGAAAATACTATCCAAAAAGTAATAATGAATGAATAAGTAATCAACACCGGGATCAAGTCATGATTTTCCTACGACACCACGTCCACGAAGACCTAAAGATGGAGTACCTCACGGTTAATGATCCACTCGTCTTTTGGGAAAGTTTGAACAAAAGATATGACCATTTGAAAACGGTCATTCTCCCAAAAACACACTATGATTAGATCCATATCCGCCTACAAGATTTTAAAACCATCAATGAATATAGTTCAATGATGTATAAAATAACCTCACAGTTGAAATTATGTAGGGAAACCATCACTGAATATGATATGTTGGAGAAGACTTTCTCCACATTTCATGCCTCGAATATGCTCCTGCAGCAGCAATATCGAGAAAAGGGTTTTAAAAGGTACTCCAATTGATCTCTTGCCTTTGTCCGAACGTAATAATGAGATTCTAATGAAAATCATGAATCTCGAAAGCTCACCCCATTCCCCTCAAGCGAATGGGACTATGTATGATGAAAGGCAAGGGTGTGGGCGTGGTAGTGGTCGTGGTCATGGTCGTGGTCGAGGCCAAGGAAATCATGAACAAGGCCGAGGTCATGGTCGAAATCAAGGCCGAGGAAGAGGTCGTGGATCTAAATAACTATCGTCATCATCATCATCCCGATAATGGAAATTCCTCTCGCCACCGAAGTGGAACAGAGATGATGATAGAAACAACTCTTCGAGTGGGCAAAATGTGCGACAAAACAATGAAGAAAGTTCATGTTTTAGGTGTGGCATGACAGGCCACTGGGCACGCACATGCCGAACGGCGAAACATCTAGTTGATCTTTATGAGAGATCACAAAAAGAAAAGAATGTAGAGACAAATTTCCTTGAAAATGATCCTGAAGATCTTAATTTTGATTTTGGTGATATGGCCAACGTCGACATGACCAATACCATTAGTGATGATATTGGTCATGAACAATAAATTCATATAGGAATGAAGCTATGGTCCGAGTTTGAGATAAAAGTTGTGGAAAAAGTAACATGTTGTTATGTAGAAACATTATCTGTTTTTTCTATGTATACTAGCATGCTTACAATAAAGTTTATATATACATTTTGCATTCAATTTGTTATCATATTTATTCATCTTATTTTTCTTTCTCTCATATTGACATAGATCACAAATATGTTTGAATCCAAAATCCAAGGAGGAGATTTATGTCTTGCAGACAGCGCTACTATGCATACCATACTTAAAAATAAGAAATATTTTTCTTATCTCAAAATTGACAATGCTAATGTCAACACTATATTTGGTAATGCCAAAATAATTGAAAGATTTGGCAAGACAATTTTCCTAATGCATGGAGGCACGAAATTCATGATAAATAATGTATTGTTCTCTCCTAAGTCTCAAAGAAACTTGTTAAGTTTCAAAGACATTCGTCTGAATGGATATCATATTGAGACTATGAATAAGGGGAATGATGAATATCTTTGTATTACCTCAAACACTTCCGGAAGCAAGTGTATATTGGAAAAATTGTCATCTCTATCATCTGGATTGTATAGTACAATCATAAGAATATTTGAATCATATTCTACAAGAAACCTCGAAGTTCTTCAAACATTTAAAGCTTGGCATGACCGACTGGGGCATCCAGGATCAATAATGATACGTAGAATTATTGAGAATTCTAGTGGTCATCCATTGAAAAACCAGAAGATTTTTCAATCTAATGAACTCCATTGTGAGGCTTGCTCTCAAGGAAAGTTGATGATTAGACCATCACCAACTAAAGTTGGATATGAATCACCATCGTTTTTGGAACGAATTCAGGGTGATATATGTGGACCTATCCATCCACCAAGTGGACCATTCCAATACTTTATGGTATTAATTGATGCTTCTAGCAAATGGTCGCACGTATGTCTATTATCAACTCGCAATATGACATTTGCCAAGTTCCTTGCACAAATAATCAAACTGAGAGCACAATTCCCAGATTATATGATCAAGAAAGTTAGACTTGATAATGCTGGTGAATTTACATCTCAAGTATTCAATGATTATTGTATAGCAATAGGGATTGATGTTGAACATCCAGTAGCCCATGTTCATACACAAAATGGTTTGGCTGAATCGTTGATCAAACGTATTCAACTCATTGTCAGACCATTAATGATGAGAACAAAGCTCCCTAGTTATGTATGGGGTCATGCTGTTTTACATGCAACCGCACTGATTCGCCTCAAGCCAAGTGCATATCACAAGTACTCCCCAATACAATTGGCATTCGGCGCGAGAGCCCAATCTATCCCATTTAAGAGTTTTTGGTTGTGCATTATATGTACCAATTGCTCCACCACAACGCACAAAGATGGGACCACAAAGGAGATTGGAAGTATATGTTGGGTATGAATCCCCTTCTATAATAAAATATCTTGAACCAAAAAGGGGTGACGTTTTTACGGCACGCTTTGCCGATTGTCATTTTAATGAAGACACGTTTCCACCTTTAGGTGAAGAGGGGAAACAAGTGGGAAGAGAGATCAAATGGTCCACATCATCGTTATTGCACCTTGACCTTCCCACAAAGCAACGTGAACTGGAAGTTCAAAAGATCATACATTTACAAAATGTAGCTAATCAATTGCTAGATGCATTTATAGATACAAAGAGAGTGACAAAGTCACATGTAGCTGCTATAAATGCTCCTGCCCGAATTGAAATACCAAAAGGGCTACCAAATGATAAAATGACAAATGAATCTAAGACACGCCTGAAGCGTGGACGACCCATTGGTTCAAAGGATGAAAATCCTCGCAAAAAGAAAGTGATTGAAAATCCCCAATCACATGAAAGTGTTCCAGAAGAAACACATGATCGTGAAATTGTTACAGAAGAAACACACGATCATGCAAATCTAGTAAGCCATGCAGACAATGATAACCATGAGATTTCCATTAATTACATGTGTAATGGAAAAATATGGAACCGAGATGAAATGGAAAATATTGATGATATATTCTCTTATTCGGTATCCCAAGAAATTAATGACGGGACTGAAGATCCCAAACCAAAATATGTATCTAAAAGTCATAAGAGGCATGATAAGATCAAATGGATAGATGCCATGAAGGCTGAATTAAATTCGTTGAATAAACGAAAAGTATTTGGATCTATCGTTCTTACACCTGAAGCTGTGAAACCCATTGGATACAGATGGATTTTTGTTCGAAAGCGAAATGAGAAAAATGAGATTGTGAGATACAAGGCTCGCCTTGTTGCACAAGGTTTTTCCAAAAGGCATGAGATTGATTATGAAGAAACGTATTCTCCTGTAATGGATGCTATTACGTTCATATATCTAATCAGCTTATCGATTTCGAAAAATCTAGATATGCATCTCATGGATGTTGTAACGGCTTATTTGTAACACTCCGCTCCTTCGTTAGCTCGGTTTGCGTGTTATACTTGCACTTCTTCCTTTGTCGACTGTATGTTTGGTTTGTGAGAGGGTCTAGATGTGTATGAGAGACCACATTAAGACCAAAGCACTATTAAGAGACTCCATATAGTTGTTGACTTGCTAAAGTCACAAGTCGTGACTCGACGATAGTCGGAATGCGACGCGATTGAGGGTTTGTTTGCGTTTTGTGTTCGTGACCTCGGTTTGGTCCTAGACCTCTATATGATGGTTTATTAACATGTTTAGATGTGTTAGACTTCAAGTTGGTGGTGTTCCTTAAGTCTATCGATGATTTGGAAGCTTTGGAGATAACGTTCGTCTCTATCACGTAGTTCGGGGATTGAGTCGTGTAATCGTCTCTCCTTTGGAGTTCTTATTTCCCTAGTTGTTATTCGACTTTCTAGAAGTATTTAAGCTTCTTCATTAGCCCTTAGACTTGCCTTAAAAGTCCCCTTTCATTGCTCGTTCGATTACGAGTTCATTCGTCGCTTCGGTTGCACGTTGTCGCACCTCTTCCCGCCGCTCCGAGTTGTTTCGGGAGCTGTTCGGTGTGTTTCCGAATTGTTTTGAGTTGGGTTAGACCTTAGAATGGTTGCCCATAAGTTTGGGACCATTTAGGACATGTTTAGACCAAGTTCAAGGGCTAAACGAGGCGCCATCGAATTTTGATCACTAGCCCGCCTCAAGAGCCGAGAGCATTGCAAAATGACCTTGATCCGGAGATAGCTCCGAGTCCAGCGCCTGGAGAGATGTGAGGCGCCCGCCTCAACATCAGGTTGCACATACGGAAATTTTCCCATGTTTTGATGTTGTACGACTTTTACACTCAAACCCCTATCCAAACCTTTTCTAAACCTCACTTAAACCTCCCTAACCCTCCTTACTTATACCCTAACATCTCTAACAAGTTTTAAGTGTGATTAAGTGAGTGCATTAGTTGGATTATTAAGCCCAAATCAGATTTTTAAGACACCACATTGTGGTGACACTTGTCCCACTCGATTTCACCAAATATAAGCCACAATCGATTGTTTGACCCTCATTTCTCTCCTCCCTTCTCCAAAAACAGGATTAGTTTCCTCCATGGTTCCTCCTTGAGTTCTTGAAGCTTTCTTCTTGGTTTCCATAGCTCCCTTCCTCCATTGTTGAAGCCAAGCCATAGAAGAGTAGAGCTTGAAGAGTAGAACATTTTCAACCGATCAATCTTTCCATTTGCTTTCTTGGGTGTAGTATACAAGTAAGTTACCTCTTCTCTATTTGATTTTGTACTCATTGATCCTAAGGAAAACAAACTCTATGCTATTTGAGGTCAATGAGTACACATACTTGCTTTGTGTGATTTTTTCACTTGTGATTTGAGCATGTGAACTTGTTAAGAGCATTTGTAGGATGACTTCTATGATTGTTGAAAGTATATTGTTACTCTTCATCTTATGTTCTAGGATTGTGAGCATGCTAGAAATCATGTTTACATTCTATTTGGTTTATTATGAAAGTATGCCTAAGTTTGGGGCTTTGGATGTGTGATCTCACTAGATATCATGAGTATGACCATTTAATTGAAATTAAGTGATTTATGAAACGGGTTATGATTTATGTTGGGTTTTGTTATGAATTTTAGGGCTTGAGAATCAACCCCCAAATTATTGGAGAAATTGTTGTTATTTGAAGTGGGTGTTAATGTTGATATTGATGAAAGGTTTAAGAATGAAACTTAGTATTTAGACTCAACGGAGTCGTAATAGGTTCAATATTGTGTTAACAAACTCGGGTTGAAATCCTACAACATTTGGGTTTCGTTTGACTATGGTTATAATGAGTCCTTGGGTTGTTAGGCTTGGGAATCAAGCCCGAATGAATTTTGGGATTTTATTGTATGTTTGATTAGAGTGTTAAACTGTGGATTTATGAAACCCATGAAGAGTGAAATGTAGAATTAAGACTCAATGGAGTTGTTGTAAGGTCAATAATATAATAATGAGCTTTGGGTTGAAACCCTACGATGTTCGGGTCTTGCTTAGTTATGTTTGTGCGTACTCGAGTATCTCATTCGGTGTCCAATTGAGACACTCATGTTATAGAGACCTATTGGGAGTATGTTTAGAGCGTTCTCGTTAGAGCACGGAGCATTAGAGACCAACCCATGATCTCGTATGCCCTTAAGAAATGATTATTTGAACGAGTTCTATTTTAGGGAATTGGGTCGCGTGCACATGAAAGCACTTACGGGGTTTTGACTACGAGTTAGTTTTGGTACCCTCGAGATTGGTTTGAGAAGTCGATTACTTATGACAATTGGGACTATGTTTGAGTCAGGCGTGCTTTTAAGTGAAACCAAATGCTAAGCCTTGTTTGTGGTTGTTCTTAGACTAAATGATAGTCTTTGATTTAATCTTGAGTAGAGGACTATAGTAGACCTCACGTTGTGATTTATTGAGCTATAAGCTATTCTTGAATTGGTGTTGACTTGAGGATTATGAATACCTCAATATGTGGTTCTTAAACTAATCTTACAAGTTAGTTGAACATGTTAAGTGTGTACATTTATGTGCATTGTTTATTGGGTTTTGTAGAGCATTATGGCCTACTTGATTTGATGAGTCCTTTTGTGATGGACTTGGTCCTTATTGGTTTATCCAAGTAAATATCTACTTGAGCATCTTGATTTAAGTCCAGCTGGCGTCTTGGTCATTTTGTCGGCAATGAGACGATTCATAGCCTTTGGAAACATTCGCTATGAATCGCCGCATTGGTACCCTTTCTCCTCACTATATGGCCAATAGTGGGATGTGGTCTCGTATTAGCGCCCCTAGCACGATATCGAGCTCCCATTTCTCATCGGGGGTTGGATGAATGTAACGAGGTACTCATTAAGAAAACTGATGAGTTGTGATCATTTGAGGATTGAAACCCAGATTATGATCATTTGAGGGTTGTACCCGTGGTTTGAATATTGAGGGCTAGGCCCAGATCTTGGTTTTACGTGCTTATGTATAAGAACTTATATGAAAGATAACGTGCTATGTGGTTTATGAAGTTTATGTTACATGATGACTTAATACAAGTTTATTATTGATATGCTATTAAGATACCATGATTTTATACATGCTTGTGCATTATGCCATGCCACGTCATGCTATGCCATACATTTGCATTTAGTAACTTACTGGGTCATTATGACTCACTCCGTGTGTTCGTTAGTGCGCGTTGCAGCTTCGGGTGCTTGTTGATTAGCAGGTGGTCTTCCGGGCAATAGCTTGGAGTTATTATTATTATTATTATTGTATTTTTTTTATCTTGTGAGACACGGATGTAAAGTTATGTAAACTTTACTTGGGTAGTTATGTTAGTATTTTATTGTTGTTTATTTTGGGAGCCGACTTGTTGGGTCGAGCTATTGTATTTAATTAGAGGTTATTCCGTTGTCTTTCCGAGCAAGGTTTTAGCTCGCAAGTTCTAGTATTATGTTATTGTTATTTCTGTCTCCGACAACTTTAGTCGAGAGACATTGGTTTAGTTGTTAGTATTTAATATCTTATTCGTTTAGTTGATTTGTCCCTCCGGCATGTTGTAGCCGTTGAGTGGTTGTTTATCAGGTTGGTATTACGTTGATTCGCCGGCCTTAGGTGCCGATGGTTTGTTGTCCGTGCGCAATGTTGCGTCACGCGAGTCGTAGATTTGTCGAGAGATAGTTATCTCTCAGCCTTGCGTTCCTTTGTTTAGGATTAAAGGCTTGGGTTCCACTTATGATTTGCTTCCGCATATTTTAGTTTTTAGTTGTTCCGTATTGCCGTTATGGCTTTACCTTTCTATTAGAGTTCGATGGCTCATCTTTTGACTCGTACCATTATGCTTAGCAGGTGCTTGTCCGTCTTTTAGTCTGTCTTAACGGCACGACCTTGGGATTTCGCATTGGAGTCCGGGTCGGGCTGTTACATTATTTATACGGGTCATTAGATGTCGATATTTATATGAGAATTCCTTATAGAATTAAGGTGCCTGAAGCACTGAGCTCAAAGCCTAAAGAATTATGTGCAATTAAACTACAACGATCACTGTATAGATTAAAGCAATCCGGTCGTATGTGGTATAATTGCTTAAGTGAGCATTTGTTGAAAGACGAATATGTGGATGATCAATTATGTCCGTGTGTCTTTATAAAGAATACGACAGTTGGATTTGTTATTATCGCTGTCTATGTAGATGATCTGAATATCATTGGAACTCCCAAGGAAATCCAAGAAGCAGTTGATTACCTAAAGAGAGAATTTGAAATGAAAGATCTTGGGCAGACCAAACACTGTCTTGGTTTACAAATAGAACACTTGCATAGTGGAAAATTTGTACACCAATCAAATTACACGCAAAGGGTTTTGAAACGCTTTTATATGGATAAAACAAGCCCTCTCACTAGCCCCATGATTAATAGGTCACTGAATGTTGAAAAAGATCAATTTCGTCCTTGTGAAGAGAATGAAGAGATACTTGGTCCTGAAGTACTATACTTAAGTGCTATTGGAGCTCTCATGTACCTTGCTAATTGTACTAGACTGGATATAACATTTGCTACAGATCTATTAGCAAGATATAGTTCATCTCCATCACGGAGACACTGGAATGGTATCAAACACATATTTCGTTATCTTCAAGGGACGATCGATTTGAGATTATTTTATCTCAAAGGATCAAATGATGAAATGGTTGGTTTTGCAGATGTGGGTTATTTGTCTGATCCTCATAAGGCCAGATCACAGATCGGCCATGTCTTCACGATGGGTGGTACTGCAATTTCCTGGCGTTCTCAAAAGCAAACGCTAGTTGCTACATCATCAAATCATGCTGAGATGATCGCACTTCATGAAGCCAGTCGAGAGTGTGTATAGCTTCGATCTATGGCTCAGCATATTCAAAATGCCAGTGGACTACCTGTCAACAAAGACCCGACAGTATTATTTGAAGACAATGTCGTATGTGTCGCCCAAAGTAAAGAGGGATACATCAAAAGTGACATGCCCAACCATATCCCCCGAAACTCTTTTTATACACTCAAGAACTTGAAAAGAAGAAAGAGGTTAGCATCCAATATGTTCGATCAAGTGATAATGCTGCAGATTTATTTACGAATGCACTCCCCACTACAACCTTCAGAAAGCATGTTCACAATATTGGGATGCGAAACCTACGAGATTTACAAAAGTGATTTCTCTTGACCCTTGTCAGTTCAAAGGGGAACATATATGGATGTACTATTTTTCCCTTTATCATGGTTTTTCCCCACTGAGTTTTCCATGAAAGGGTTTTTAACGAGACAGCCCATGCACACAATTGGTGGCCTAAGTTGTGTACGTTTTTCGTTATGTCCGATTTTTTTTCCCTACTGGTTTTTCGACTTAAAGGTTTTTAACAAGATACACTTAGCCAACTTACAATGCTCTATTAGAGAGGGAGTGTTATGAAAAATGAAGGGCCTATGGGTCTATGTTCATAGGCATGTGAACGTAACATTCATTGCAAGGTTTAGTTTTCTCCGTTTGTATGCTGCTGCTCGATTATAAATACCGAATGATGTGGCAAAATCCTCAGCTTGGGCCGTCTGCACTTTGGGTAGGATATCTGGGCTTGAATCTGCTTCCTTGAACCTGGCCGAGAAGAAGAAAACTGAGTGGATGTGCAAGGCGGGGCCTCGCGAAACCCCTCGGCGTGAGAGTAAGTATCAAGTGTGAGACAGAATACCAGAACTCAAGGAAGAGACAGAGTGTATGTGTGCATGTACCTTGTTATGGTTGGTGGAGGAGTATTTATTGGCCCTTTTGTGGTTGAATCCGGGTAGGATTCGGTTTCTTTAGTCATCTTGTTCAACAAGGAGTGGAACTCTGGATTTTAGGTATGATACGCGGCTGGCCGCGAGATATCAGGAACAGATAAGGCAAGTGTCCTGCCTACATATGGTAATCTTTAACAGTATCTTGGCGGGAAAGCTACTGATATCTTATGCTCGGTATAGGACTGGGCGGGCATGACCCTGCTCGCCTGTATGATAGCTGATGTATTGGACTGGTTATATTACCCGGGCAAGGCCCTGGTCGTGCAATTTGGGCATGTGCCCCTGTTGGATCGGGAATATCATGCTCGCTGCTAGATGCTGCTCTACTCATGCTCGATGGGCCTTGGGCTTCATAAGATTCGAGCTCATGTCCGGCCCGTGAGGATAGCTCGTGCAGCTCGTGACCGGGTCACCCCAACGTGCTGGCAGTATTCATGCTCGAGGCGGGAGCGTCATAAAGGCCACGTCATGAGAGATTGCTTTCGTAGCTCGGGCTTGAACACTTAGAAAATTTACTGCGGCGTAGAATGATCGGGAGCTGAGCGTTGTTGTGGATGGTTCTAGAACTTTGTGTGTCTGCTGGGTGAAGCGTATCAAAGAAGCGTCTCGCTGTGTCCCAAGGCAAATGGGGGCGAAGCGCGTGATCCGTTAGAAGGAACTGCGAAGCGACAGTGGCACGGATCTCAGGGCGACGCATTGAATCAACGCGCCAGGTGGTAACGGCGCCGCTAGTCTTTTCAGCCTTCGCTGAGCACCCCGAGGATTCCCCCCGAGCCGCCTATAAAATCTCCACTCTTTCCTCATTTTGAACTTTACGACTTTCTGAGATTTAGAGAGAGAAGAGAAGAAAACCGCCATTCCTTACTCAAAGCTACCAAAGACGCCTCCACCACCTGTTACCGCTGCCGCTACCCGCTTATTAACACTCGATTTCGGAAGCAAAGCTCCTCCGTAAACCTAACAGAAGTCTTTTTCCTCAACTTTTTTTTTCGTATGTCTGCTCCTCAATTTTCTCTCGACTTCGAAAACCTTCTCTCCCTCTATATCTTCTTGCACTACCTACTAGGACTTAAGTAAGACCGTAGGTTGAGATCGGTGAGATTCACCCACCGCGCCCTGCTCGCTAAAGTGCAAGGCAAGGCCTTTGGTTTTACCTGCATTTAGATTTTTTCCTTTTTAGTGATCGTTTTTACGTCGGCAGATCTCGACCATTACTTTTCCTCGATCTCAGATGTCCGACGGAGAGTTCTCGTAGAATGATCGAGAGGAATTCAAATGCTATGGCGCAAACGAATCTGATTGAGCAAGTGAGAAAACTCCGTCCCCCGACGTGCTGCTCAAGAGGCGACGAGTCCGTGGGCCGTGAGGTCGAAGCTGCGCGGCCTCGAATGCCCGTGGGCTTCGCAAGCTCATGTCCCGTGATTGCTTTGTCCGCCTTGAGTTTGTTCGGTGAGTAGGTGGAGCAAGGCCGCTTAGTCACAGCGGGCGCTGCCACGCACAAGCAATGACAGGGAGGAAAACGATTTGAAGAATGCCAACGGCGACGTGCTACTCGCCGCCGGGGAGACGCTGTCTGCATGAGGCTCGTTATTCGGGTGAGGAAGATTCGGACAATATCCCAATTGCAGATTAAGACAAATAACTAATCATGCAGAGACCAGGCTACCACTGCCCTCGCTTCCCGCACGGATGTCCGGAGGCCGATGAGACGCCAGACGCGCCCACCGGGCATCATTAGATACGCCGGCTAAGTTAACCACCTTGTTCGCCTCGATGGGAATAGAGGCAGAGGATTACCGTGTGGAGGCGCCGCAGTTAATGAACACGAAGCCTCGCGAAGCAGTGGCGGAAGCTGCCGTTCTACGCATTTCTTCCGAAGGGACTACTGCTGCCCTCGATCCATTTTTCCTCCAGTTCTTAAAGACTTTCTGCCCGATGCCTAGTGACTTGATGCTCGAACACCGTGACGCACCGATGGCGTGATATCAGGGCGTGTTTGCTGCGTATAGAGCCTACCCTCAAGATATTCCGGCGTTTGTTAATTCTGACCATCGATGTTTATGGTCGGGTCAATGCACGGTCAAACTCTAGTTTCCTCATAATCCTTTCAGATGTCCCGGGCAAGGTCGAGGCTTGGGACCGAAGAGGCCTTCTGATTGAATCGAGGAGAGGTTGGCCGATAATGCCGATGCACCAGGCGAGCATCCATGTTCCTGCTTCCTCGCCAGCCTTCCAAACCGGACACCGGTCGCTTAAATAGCTTATCCCGATGCCCTAGGTTGTGTGATGGAGGGCGAGAGGTGGATTAGCCAAGAATTTTTGTTTGACTGGAAGGAGCTGTGTTGTAACCCAAAGAATCTTCGCTGCGGGGTGCTCCCGCACTGCTCTCGAGGCCGAGCCCTTGTGCACGTTTGATGAAGAGGAGGCCCATATGTATTGGGGTGACTGCCACAGGCAGAATTTTCGAGCAGATTGCCAGGAGTATCGTAGGCTCGGGCACGATTGCATGCTTGCTTATACCCTTGCTCCCGGTCTCTTACTTTTCTCTAACTGTTTAAATAATTGCTTTGTTTACAAACATCATACTGATTTCCTTGTTTTCTTTTTGCAGCGATGATGACCCTATGACAACTGCAGAGGCTTGAGGCCGAGGAAAGTAGAAGGGTGGTTGCTTTAGCGAGCAACCCCCCCCCCCAAATGTTCCTCTGGTTCCATTTGGCCTCTGCGGCCAAGAAAAGTCATTCGACGAAGAAGCCCAACAGACACTCCTCCCTCCTCCTCCCCTCGCCAAGTGCCTACCCTCGCCGACGAGGCTCTGCCGCTGTGGCCGAAGGCGGGGAAAAGAAAAAGGTTGCCATCTCCACCAGTCGATAGACTTGTCCGCCAACGAGGCACAGACTCCGAACACACTGCCCGAGAATCGTTGGAAGCCACGGTCAATCCTCGCTATGACGCCGATTACCGCTGCTGCCGCCCGAGCCGTAAATGGGCCTGCCGAGGTCCCCAATATCGAGCACATTGACTTGTCTGCTCGGGGAAGTCCCGCCGGCTTGGTGGGTAAGGGCATCGCAGGCCGCATGCAGAGAGGTGACTCGACGGAGATACCCCGCATGTCCCCGCTTCGGATATGCTGGCTTGAACTCAGCGAGGTAACCGCTGCTACTCTTCCTGCCGCTCCGTCTCGCTTTTGTCTTCAGGCCGACTTTTGTTTTATGTTCATTTTCGCATTGCTCCACTTGCACCAACCTTTACTAATCGATATACCGTAGAGAGGAGCCTCGAAGAAAGCAGAGGCCGAGGGGGTGGAGCTGTCAGGCCTCGTGAAAAACAAGAACGAGCAAGTAGCCGCTCTCGACCTTCAAAGAGAGTGCAGTTACGACAAAGAAGCTTGAGGCCGACAAGAAGGCTCTGGCCGAGGAGAAGAC